>JAJAGP010002865.1:0-94595 GCA_025084515.1 Ancistrus triradiatus
TAGCTGGTATTTTGGCCCATTCCTCCATCCAGATCTCCTCTAGAGCAGTGATGTTTTGCTGGCAGCATGAACTTTCAACTCCCTCCACAAATTTTCTATGGGGTTGAGGTCTGGAGACTGGCTAGGCCACTCCAGGACCTTGAAATGCTTTTTACAGAGCCACTCCTTCGTTGCCCGAGCAGTGCGTTTGGGGAAGTTACAGGTCTGTGAGAGCCTGAAATCTTGCTTGTTTGTGGGTGACCAAATACTTATTTTCCACCATGATTTACAATTAAATTCTTTAAAAATCCTACAATGTGATTTCCTGGATTTTTTTTTCTCATTTTGTCTCTCATAGTTGAAGTGTACCTATGATGAAAATTACAGACCTCTTTCATCTTTCTAAGTAGGAGAACTTGCACAATCAGTGGCTGACTAAATACTTTTTTGCCCCACTGTAACAGCTTTGGTCCATGTGCAGTTTGTTAGCACCCCTTTGCCCTATCTATTTATGAAAAGGAATCAATAGTATAAGTGTGTCAGAAAAAGCAGTGTAGATGGGCTATATAAACACTGTGTATACTTACAAGGCCCTTAAACAGACATACTTAAGTTGTTGATACTGACTGCATGTGTACACTCATTATGTCCATGCGGTCTCTGTTAATACTCCTCAAGCTCTTCTTCAGTGTCATTTTGGAACACTACTACACTATTGTGACTGGCTCATTGTTCTCAATCTAGCTGTAACTAGGTGGAGAACTAAGGAAGTTTAGAAACCCCAGCATCACTGTTCTGCTCTATACAGTCATACTGCAATATACACCACATTCTCAGTAACGTAAGTTTCATTTCTGTGCTAAGAATGGTCCACCATGCAAATAATATACTTACTGACAAAAAAAATAACACCCAATAGAAATGTCGAATTGCTGCAAAACTCAGCATGCAGGTCCATCTCAGGCAGATATAGACATGATTACAGGTGTAGTCTGAGTAGACACTGGGTCTCAGAAGCTACTTTTGTGTAGTATACCTCTTGGTGAGAGATCGTTGACTGCTAATCATGGCTCTACGCCACACTTGGAGGACAGACTCCGGATGGCCCAATCAGACCTTTAGTAGAGAGGATTGTTTGAGCCGTCAACAAGCATGAGCAGCTACCAGTTTTGTTGTTCACCATCAAGACACAGGTGGCACCTTACCCCAAGTATAATATTTTTGTTTCATTTGTTTAACTGGGTTCTCTTTATCTACTTTTAGGACTTGTGTGAAAATCTGATGATGTTTTAGGTTATATTTATGCAGAAATACAGAAAATTCTAAAGGGTTCACAAACTTTCAAGCAACACTGTACAGATTATAACAGCTCCTTCTTTGTGAGATTTTTTTTCAATGAGTGTATATTGTCAGTGGTGGACCTCTTATGGGACAAACAAATTGTCGTTGAAAAATATGTTATGGTCATTCTTTACACTTTTACACCTACAGAGTGAACATACTTGGTATTTGCACAGAATAAAATGGTGCCCACATGTACTGTAGGTACACCTAATACATTTGTCACTAACTTCTGGTTAGAGATACCCAAAGTAAGAGAAAGAAACTTAAGACAGGTATATTCATGCAAGTTCAAGTGCATGATGCATGCAGCACATAACTGCTGATTTATGGCAACCGAGGATCTTTAGTGCTCCATCCATCATTGCACAAAGTACCCCATCTGGACCCAACCCAAACCTCCAGTCTGCCCTTGTGATCCATTGTATCATATGCATCTGCACACAGACCTTCAATGTAGAGACTAACCTAGCCAGTGCACAATCTGATGATTATGTTATACATGTAATATAGATAGATTTCTGCTACGCAAGGTCAGGTGTTGTCCTCTAGTAGCTTTCTACTACCAAAGTCAATTATAAATAATGCATGTGGGGTGATGGAACATTTGTAAGGAATTAAGTCCTTAACATGGAAACCATAGTTTGCACAAAAAAGACCCTGCAGAGAAAATACTAGTGCCTAGTCGTATTTGACTGTTTGGTATTTGGTATTAGACTGTTTCTTGCAGTGAATATTTAAAGGTATGTAGAAGCAAAAAGCTATTCAGAAAAAGAAGATGTCACGCCCATCGGCCGCCCGGCTCGCTGCACCTGCTGATCACGCTCACCTGTTCGTCATTTCCCTCGTCATTCCCGCACTATTTAACACTCACTCAGTTCACTCTCCCTTGTGGATTCTCGATGTCCCTACCTTGCCTCACCTGTGCGTCAGTTTCCATGTTTTGTGTGAATAAACCACCTTACCAGCCAGTGGCCTTGCGTATGTCTCCTACTTCCCTCCAGAGTGTGACAGAAGAACATTTCTATTTATATTTTTCACAGGTCACTTACCGTCAATGCTGTGTGACTTTAGAACAGTAGATTGTAATCAGTGTCTCTGAAACCCATGGGACCGTGGATTTGCTTAACAGATGAGATTCACCATCCCAAACTAACCACTAAACTCTCTTCCTACTTTTTTTATTGGTTTTGTTCCAGTATAATTCATGTTCTCATTAAGAACATTGTTACCACCTGTTTAATTAATGTACCAAACCGTGCTCTACTAATTCTGCAGAGTTTACTCCTAAGCCTAATGTAATATGGTTCAGCATAGTATTTGAAAGTATCTGCATATTAAAGCCATATGTATTCGATTAAGCAGGTAAGTCTTTGGCAACTGAACTGGTTCCTTTAAAACACTACTAACACTACTAAGGCAAAAACTCTGCCAAGTTTGTCAATTTTGCCATCTTCAGTAACTATTCTTGATTACTTAAACTTTCAGTTAGCCAATAAACATCAGTATACCCAATTATCTAACCATGTCTTTGGCTAATCATCAAATTAAGTTTGAATAAATTATATTTTCCTTTACTGCAGTGATTAGGGCATATTTTCCTCTTGTTAACATTCTCTCCCTTATGCCAGCCCCTCTGACAAGGGAGTCAGGTGGTGAACTGCTATGGCAAGACCATGCCTCACAAGCTGCTTCCACTGTATTCATCCACCACACATGCTGGCTCTTCAGTTGATCAATGAGACCCCATCTGACCTTACCTTCCTCAGCCAGAGCTAATTATATCTGTCCACCAACTTGGGTCTCCGTGGTAATGGGCTAGCATATATGACAGCTGTGCCACTCAGGCGCTTATAAGGTAAGTATTGCAGACTACTAATTTTCAAAGTAATTCTTACTTTGAGGCCACTCATAGCATATCCCAGTCCCAGCTGCCTGCACACCACCATGGCCTCACGAGATGTCCAGTCATCCCCACAGATGAGGCCCCACTCTTTGTTGACATTAGTGGATAGAATCTCCACCCGGCCCTCCAACTGTGTACGGCCTCCAGTAAGCCTAATCTAGAGCAAAGAGAACAGCACAGAACAAGTGCAGCTGTTGTCATTCAGTACTGGTAATTAGTTTCAGCCATGAACTGCTTATTAATTTATATATTTATTATCCAGCACCTTTATTTTAACCAGGCGGGTCATAAAGAACAGATTCTTATTTACAATCGCGGCCTGGCATGCAGCTCATGCACCTTATTATAAAGTTAATGTACTATGCAAGCTTCCTGGATAAAAAATTTGTCACCTTGCATGTTTAGCTGGTAGTAACCCGCAGATGCCATTGCACGAGGATGTATGCTATAAATACCTACATGGTGTGTGATGGGATTCACAGATAGGTGGTACTGTGCAGTTAATGTCTTGTTCAATGTGTGGAAATTTGGTCTCAAAGCAGATGTTAATGACTGGCAGAAACGAGTGTCAAGGAAGTAGCTGAATTTGCTAGTATATCGAAGCGAACAGTCATATGGGTCTTCCAGCAGTGGGAAAAATCCCAGTATACAGGAAATTCTCATCAGAATTGTGGCCGAAAGATGAAACTGACAGACAGGGACCACTGGCGTGTTTCATGGGTTGTGACTAAAAATCGCAAGACTTGCTTCTAGACGTCAACGCAGATCTTTCACAACCAATTTCTGAAAGAACACTAAACAGGGAACTGCATACCATGAACATATGGAGGAGAGTGGCACACAAGAGGCCTTTGATCACTTCTATTATCTGGTTACAGTGGGTGAAAAGACACAATAATTGGACTGTTCATGACTGGAAAGGTGTTATCTCGTTTCTGCCTGCATGCCAATGATGCTAGACCTCAAGAAGCCTTCAATGAGGACTGTGTGTAAGGTGTGGTACAAGCTAGAGGAGATTCTCTGATGCTCTGTGGGTGTTTTAATTGGTCCTTTGGTCGAGGTGACAGTATATTTTAACCACGATGCCTACACTGAATTGCTGGACAACCAGATTTTGCCATTGGCTCATTATCTTATCAAGGAACATAACATTCCTGTCCCTGTATTTCAAGATGACAAGTCTCATAGGGCTGTAAATGTCACTGCTTGGCATAATGAACATTCAGGATCAGTAACATATCTGCACTGGCAAAATCTCCAGATGTGAACCTTCTTGAAAATCTGTCAGACTACCTGGAATAATAATTAAGACACCAGAGACGGCATCCACGAAATCTGGCCGAACTGTGCAATTCTTTGATGCAGGAGTGGTTGAACATTGATGTCGTCTACATCCAGAAACTTGTACAGTCCATGCCAAATCGAATCGCAGCTGTTATCCGTGCTTGTATAGGTATTACACACTATTTTGTACATTTCAGTCACAGGTGACTAATATTTTGTCCAGTTAGCTTATATTACCTAAATGATACTTATTACACCAGTGTTTAGATATAATGTAGACTACACTCTTTCTGTTTACATTTATGTCATTCCGCAGACGGGCATTTAGAACCGCTGCCTCACAGCAAGAAGGTCCTGCGTTCAATCCCAGGGTGGAGTGGCCTAGGTCCTTTCAGTCTACATGTCCTCCCCGTGTCCACGTGGGTTTACTCTGGGTACCCCAGTTTCCTCTCACAGTTCAAAGACATGCGTGTTAGGTTAATTGATTACATTAACTTAGCATTGACTTGGTTGTCAATATATAACTAATCTTGATGTAACTTGTGTATAGATGTAACCTTGTATGTGTCGCTGAAATAGCCACTGATGCTGATAGTGATGTTAAATTAACCAAATAAACATTTAACAGGCACCTTTATCCAGAGCGACGTACAATTGATACAGAGTTTTAAACGCTGGAGTTCTGGTCCATAGTACAGTACCTTAACCACTAGGCCACCACAGTCAGTGCAAGCAAAACTGACTTAGTAATCCTCCTGTAGCTACTAGGCTGCTAGATTACTGATAAATGATAACTCATAGATTAATTCTGCATCAATAATGTACTTCAAGATAAATTAATGAGAACTACATTAGTTAAAACATTCCTCAGAAAAGGCAACATGTTCAAACTCATGCATGAACTGTCATTGAGCAACTCCTAAACCTAGCTGTATGAACCTGTTGTGTCATGTATTTTTTCCAAATAATTCACCTATGAGCTAATCCTATAACTGTAGAAGTAGACCTACCCTTTGTTCGAAGCCCACGTAAGGGATGTTGCACTTGATGCCAGCATCCTCCAGGTGTTTGCACTTCCTAGTAGTGACATTGTTGTGCGGGCAATACCACAAGCTCTTTTCATCTCCATGACACCGTACTTCATTCATGTAGATGGGACCCATGCCTATGAAGCGATGGCAATATACTGCATTATATATACAGAATTTCCAATAAACATCAGCATAAAAAGTAACACCAAACGAAGGATTTTAACAACACTCTGCTTATCCAAGGAACCTTACAGTAAACACATGGGGGGAAGCCTATAATATACTAACATAAAATAACTGACAGCTTTTTTCTGCTAAAAGTAAGGCGCTACTCTGATGACTCACCTTGACCCATACGTGCTCCTGTCACAGCCTCTTTAGCAGTACCGAAGCCCAACTCTCTACACACCACGCTAGCAGACTGAAGGTTCCAGTGGTCATCACACACCGTACCCCACTCTGAGCCCTTCAGTACCTCCACTCTCCCTTCACCTGTCCTTGCACCACTTTTCAGACGTACCATAGGCTGGCCAAGATGCACAAAATAATCTTGCAATAATTCTGAGTGCATTTATAATGGTCAAGGCAAAGCACACTTTATAGAACATTTGATCATACAACACTACAAAAAAAACTGTCACTCATAGTTTAGAAATGATTTGTGCAGGACCAGTCCTTAGGGACCAAAGATTACTAATCAGATGCATTCAATACAATTCTTACACACCAGAGACCATAGTTTTTACTAGAACAGCTACTATTAAAGTTCCTCTTTAGCATACTGCTGCTTCAAGACACAAGATTGCTAAAAGGCGAGCTTACTGTAAAATTGTGGTTGCCTTTGTGTTTATGACCTCGAGGAAACTGTGGTCCAGGCACACAGCTAACTACAACAGGACCTCCACCAGGACAGGGGGCACTATTGTTCTTAATGAACTCCATGGTACACGCAGAAAGATGAGCTTCATTTCCATTGCAGGACACAGAATGAATCCTAAATATCCTGTTGAGACTAGAGAGAGAAATAATATTACTGGATGAGAAAGAAAATCCACACAGTATATGCATTCATAAAAATGCCAGTAACTAACAATTAACCACTAAATAAAACTAAAGTAGAGGGTGTAGGTAGAGGTAAAAAGCCATTGCATTTTACTTCAGACTTTGAACAGTAGAGATTTTATGTCCGAAATATATATATTTTTTCAACTGCATCTTCTCCCTACTTAAACACTACATTATTAAATGGTTCCTCATTACATTCATTATAAATATACTATTCACATTTCTCCTGTTATTAGGATGACCATTTTTAGGAAATGTGTGGACTAAAATTGACTAAAATTCACAAACACAGACTTTATGTCCTATACAATTATGTGTAGAAATAAGACCAGGTTATACACAGTACCAGTGAATCATTTGTACACAACTGCAATGCATTGTTCTTTATTCTAGCTATTTTTTTCATCCTACCATTGTAAAAAAGCCTTGGAGCAAAAAAATTACTTCAAGATGTGTTTGCTCCTAGAGAACTATGAAGAACTGCAATATATTGTTCTTATAACTGTTGTTTTCTTGAGCTAATCAATCTAATAAGCTGATTCTCCTTTCCTGGAGTGATCTTCATAAGGGCCATTTTCATTGTAGTGCTCGATGGTTTTGTCCACTGTACTTTTCCTAGTTTCCTAAAACGATTGCCCATAATTTCTTAAAGTAATTATCAGCTGACTTTTTTTGCTTACAATTCAGTTTTTTGGCATACCCACTCTACCTTCCCACAATGTAAAAGATGATCTTAGGTATCATGACTAAGAAAGAGAGTTTTGAGTATAATATATAGTAAGTCTGGCACATCACTCAACTCTTGCACACATTATGACTCCTGTGTTCACTTATTCTGTTTGTAAATATAATAAATATCTGTTATTTTAAAATTAGCCTTTAAGTGAAAATGGTTTCATAAAAGAAGAATTTATGATATTCAGTAAGTCTGTCCAAACTTTTGACTGGAACTACAGAACCTATATAAATTCCCTCAAATCTTTTGGGAAAGTAATGTGTTTGTAATGTAAGTATAGAGACTCCAGTTAGCTCCAGTTAGCTCAAAATGCAGCCAGTTGAGTGCTAACTATCACTAGCCTACTTCAGTCACATGGTGCAAAAACATTTGGGGGTTGGGAACGGACTAATCCTATTTACTTCTTATAGGGAAATTTGATTCCGACCAGCCTTCGAACAGCCTTCTGGAACCAATTAAGTTCAAATTCCGAGGTTCCTATTATCTATGGTATGTTGATTATTACCCGTCTCAAACTGTCACAGACTCATGTCATCATACTACCTCTCTCTCTCTTTCAATGTTTTATGCATCTTTCCTTTTCTCTGTTCTGTCTGACTGTCTCACATGCACTCATGCACACACACACACACACACACACACACACACACACACACACACTGTATTGCTCAAGAACACAGTCTGTCTAGCACAGCACTCTCTGCTTACATTTCACCGTCTGGTGTAAATCTACAAGAATGCCATATGGGCTAGGATATTAGAACAGAATGTGAGAGCAAGAGGAAAGGAGACAGACAGTCAGAAGGCGTGATGAGGTAGAGGGTTACATAAATATAAATGAATATAATGACATTACATCATTACACTGAATACATTATATCATTATAAAATATCATCACTCTCCAACATCACTCTCCAAACACCACAATAACAACAAGCAAACTATTTCAGTGTCTCACACAAAAAACAAGCTACATTATGAAATGGTTCCTCTAGTCTGTAGCCTATATTCTAGTTTATATGAATATTGTGTATTCACGTTTCTCAGATTCAGTTATGTGCATTGTCATAAGTATAGAACACAGGCCATTGCTTTAGGACTACACACAAGTCTGGTTTCCTACACAATTTAATTAAAATGCACAAATAAATGTTTACTGTCTATATTATTCATTCATCTTCTTGGAATTAAATATTTTACTGGAACAAATGATCAGATATCTCACTACAATGTGCTAATTCAATAAACTCATACTACTTCCAGTAAACAGTGCAGTATGCAAAATTTCTCACTTGGGGGGATTACTGCGTGTCCATGTTCCTCGCTGATTTAAGAGGAAGATTGATCAGTGCTCACTGGACAAACAGCTTTTTTCTGAGCCCCATCCTGATGCACAAGCTTCACTGGCAGTGAATGGAGAGTACGTTTTTCACAGAAGAAAACATCTCAACATTTAATGGACAGTGCACGTTTCGTTATAAATGTGTGTGCTGGTATATCACTGGTATAGAGACATTTTTTGATGTGCATGCAGATCAAAGTGTAGCCACTGTCACTACGGTAATTCCTTTCTCAGTTGCTGGGGGCAGCGTGTAACCCTCAGGTTAAATGTTAAGATAGCGATGAAGTGTGAATTTGGAGGAAAAATTAAGTTGGAGGCAGGTTTGATATGGCTGTGCTCCTCAGTGAAGTTCAGGCCTGCCTTGTTGAGGAACATTATGTTTGTTGGCTCAATATAAGTAATATTAGTGATTTTACTTCAGCAGACCGAAACTTTCTGAAGCACTGAAGCTTTCCTCCTAACTATATCGAAAAAGGTTCATTACGAAGCTTTGTGACACAGTGCACATTGGCATCATCTTGTAGACCAAAAATCAAAGTGCTTCATGTATCGGGTAGACAAGGGATCCCATGTACTATCTTACAGCTTTTAAAACTGTGCTCCAGTGAATTAAAAATATAACATTTGTTCTTTCAATCAAGGCAACTGATCAAACTAAATCGCTTGTGGTGCATGTCTTCATAATGCGATTGCTGAGTTGAGCACTTGCAACCAGGGTTTGGTAGAATACTTTGATGGGTGAATAACGTAATATGTTCCACAGCAATACATACAACAAAAATATATTCAGAATAAATTTAGAATACATCCCAAAATACATCTTGATATGCCATACTGGAAAAACTACACTGCTGTAATTATTACAATTACACTCTTGCTGGTTTTCACTTGTGCCACTTTTGAACTGGTCCCTGAAGCAGTCACATGGTTGTGTGCAAAAATGAAGCATCTTGACTTCAGTGGTCACATGGTTGTTGTAGACCAAATAAAGCATCAACAGTGATTCGAAGCACACTGTATAAGCTTTTGGACACATGCCTCAAAGCTTCAGATTCCAGAGTGACATCACTAAATAATGTATTTGTATGGGCTTTTTTAGACAATTGTATCATCAGCTTCAGGTGGAGGAACACATTTATGATAGTGTGGAGGTCATGTATTTATATGCATTATGTGTTTCATTTTTTCAGACGGTTTTTATTGCTTACAGGATTTAGTCTGGATTCATTTCTAGACTGTTTATTTCAAGAGTTTATTTTGCTATCCTGGTTCTTTGAGCCAAATACCAGATTTTCCAATTTAAGGACCTATTCTGCAGTCATCTTTTGTGAAATGGACATTCTGGACTGTGGCGAGACTGTTGTTTGGCTTTTTTTTGTGTGTGTGTGTTGGTTTTGTTTTGGTTTATGTATTATCCCAAACATGCTGAATTGGTGTATAGTTTGAAGCTATTTGTGGGGAATACGCTTGGTTGAGGTTGCTCTATTTAAGATTTACTCTACATACATTCAATTTAAAAGTATTGTCTGTTGCAAAATATGGGTAATTGTGTGTTTTGTTTTGTTGTTTCTCAGGAAAGGCAAACCCCCCCACCAATAATTTTTGTTAACCTCATTCTTTGATCAGAGTAATCCCGAGAAGTGTTACAGGTATTATATTGTTAACATAACAGTTGACACAATCCATGACCATATAATTGAATTTTTTCATTTTCTGCAGAATGCTGTCTTTCACAGACTAATTTCGTCATTCTTTCCTCTTCTCTCTCCCAGTCTTTTATGTATCTTTCCTTCTCTCTGTTCTGTCTGGATCACTCACACACACACACACACACACACACACACACACATTATTGCTCAAAAACACAGTCTGTCTAGCACAGAACTCTGCTTACTTTTCACCATCTGGTGTAAATCTACAACACTGCCACATGGACTAGGAATTAGGACAGAAACTGAGAGTAGAAAAATGGAGGCAGATAGGGAACAGGACATGAGTGGGGGCATTTTGTATAAATTAATTTACATTCATTACATTCGATACATATGCTGTATATCATTAAAAAGATGTACAATGATTTACGAACACTGCTGATATGTTGACATACAGTGAGGCAAAAAAGTATTTAGTCAGCCACTGATTGTGCAAGTTCTCCTACTTAGAAAGATGAGAGAGGTCTGTAATTTTCATCATAGGTACACTTCAACTATGAGAGACAAAATGAGAAAAAACATCCAGGAAATCACATTGTAGGATTTTTAAAGAATTTAATTGTAAATTATGGTGGAAAATAAGTATTTGGTCAATAAATTTGGTTCAGCTCAATACTTTGTAACATAACCTTTGTTGGCAATGACAGAGGTCAAACGTTTCCTGTAAGTCTTCACCAGGTTTGCAAAAACTGTAGCTGGTATTTTGGCCCATTCCTCCATGCAGATCTCCTCTAGAGCAGTGATGTTTTGGGGAAACACAGACTTTCAACTCCCTCCACAAATTTTCTATGGGGTTGAGGTCTTAAGACTGGCTATGCCCTCAGGACCTTAAATGCGTTTTTACGAGCCACTCCTTTCGTTCCCTGAGCGGTGTGTTTGGGAGCATTGTTCATGCTGGAAGACCCAGCCACGTTCCATCTTCAATGCTCTCACTGATGGAAGGAGGTTTTGGCTTAAAATCTCATGATACATGGCCCCGTTCATTCTTCAATTAACACGGATCAGTCGTCCTGTCCCCTTTGCAGAAAAACAGCCCCAAAGCATGATGTTTCCACCCCCATGTTTCACAGTAGGTATGGTTGAGTTTTTACCAAAAAGTTCTATTTTGGTTTCATCTGACCACATGATATTCTCAAAATCTTCTTCTGGATCATCCATATGCTCTCTGACAAACTTCAGACGGGCCTGGACATGTACTGGCTTAAGCAGGGGGACACGCCTGGCACTGCAGGATCTCAGTCTCTCTTGGCGTAGTGTGTTACTGATGGTAGCCTTTGTTACTTTGGTCCCAGCTCTCTGCAGGTCATTCATCAGGTCCCCCCGTGTAGTTCTGGGATTTTGCTCACTGTTCTTATGATCATTTTGACCCATTGGGATGAGATCTTGCATGGGGCCCCAGATCGAGGGAGATTATCCATGGTCTTTTATGTCTTTCATTTTCTTACAATTACTCCCATAGTTGATTTATTCACATCAAACTGCTTGCCTATTGTAGATTCACTCTTCCCAGCCTGGTGCAGGTCTACAATTTTCTTCCTGGTGTCCTTCGACAGCTCTTTGGTCTTGGCCATGGTTGAGTTTGGAGTCTGACTGTTTGAGGCTGTAGACAGGTGTCTTTTATACAGATAACAAGGTCAAACAGGTGCCATTAATACAGATAATGAGTGGAGGACAGAAGAGCTACTTAAATAAGAAGTTACAGGTCTGTGAGAGCCAGAAATCATGCTTGTTTATGGGTGACCAAATACTTATTTTCCACCATGATTTACAATTAAATTCTTTAAATGTGATTTCCTGGATTTTTTTTTCTCATTTTGTCTTTCATTGTTGAAGTGTACGTATGATGAAAATTACAGACCTCTTTCATCTTTCTAAATAGGAGAACTTGCACCATCAGTGGGTGACTAAATACTTTTTTGCCCCACTGTATATCAGCCATACACAGACATATACATATCTGAAACTGGATGTGTTTTGAGTGCTATCATGAACTTAAACTCATCTAACTTTAAATCAAAGTTTATAAGAAATGCCTTTTCTAAGAACATCAAGTCCTCGACATCTATATTGAATTCAGCTGTGTTACTCGGTGACTAAGCCAAGAGTCAGATAGAAAAAAATACAGTACTATGAGCCAGACAAACGGCAGAAAACAGCTGTACCAGGATCTCAATGTTTCCTGTTCTCCCTCTTGCAACCTCCACATTGTACATTCCTCATGATTATTGCCAACACCTGTCTCTTGTCTTTCTCTAACTGTAATCAAGTCTTGTTGAGATATATGTATATACAGCACGGAAGCTTCCTTTCACTTCCATGTTCCACATTTTAGTGCAGTAGTAAAAACTTACAACCCCTAATCAGAAAAAAATTGTGACCGTATGGACAATGCAATACCAAAAAGACAGTTCTCCTTACATGTACTTTGACTGTTTTTTCATTGCATATAGTATCAGCCCATGATATTTAATGTTTTGTCTGATCAACTTCATGTCCACTCTTCACATTCATTCCTGCATTTCAGGCCTGCAACACATTCCAAAAAAAGTTGAGACAGGGGCAATGTATGGCTAGTAGCAAGGTAAAAAAAAATTACATTTATGATGTGATTTCAAACAGGTGATGTCAACAAGTGATTATAATCATGATTTGGTATAAAAGCATTGTCCCAAAAGGCTGAGTTTTGAGGAGCAAAGCTGGGCAGAGGATCTCGAGTTTATCAACTAATGTGTAAGAAAATTATTGAAATGTTTAAAAACAATGTTGCTCAAAGAAGACTGGAAGGGATTTACATATTTCAGTCCTAACTTTTACTGATTTGACTTGTTTGGCGTTGTCTTGTTGATAAATGCATGGATGTCCTTGGAAAAAAATGTCATCTTGAAGGAATGGATGTTCTAATGTTCTAAAATCTGAAATGTACTTTTCTGCATTAATGCTACAATCACAGAACTGAAAATTACCTTTTGCCAAGGGCATTGATATAGCCTCATACCATGACAGAGCGTGGCTTTTAGACTTGTTGCTAAATGTCCTTTTTGTCTTTGTTCCAGAGCACACAGCCTAAATTTCTTTCAAAAAAGGTCTGGAGTACTGATTGGTCTGACCACAATACATGTTTCCACTGTGTAATGTTCCATCCCAGATGCCTCCAAGCTCAGAGACGTCGATGCCACTTCTGGACATGGTTAACATAACATGACTTCTTTTTTGCACAGTAAAGTGGCATTTGTGAATGTAACTCTGTATTGTAGAGCTTGATAAAGGTTTGATAAAGTAATTCTTTGCCCATTTGCTATTAATGAATGACGGTTCTTGCTGCAGTGCTGTCTGAGGGACAGGAGATCAAGGATGTTCAATTTAGGCTTGTGCCCTTGGCCTTTGTACCCACTGACATTCCTCCAGATTCCTTGAATTGTTTAATGATATTATGCACTATAGAGGGCATAATACATACATATGCAATACATACATAATGCATATGCAAATACTTCCCAAAATTTCTTTGTGGAACATTATTTTTAAACATTTTAATAATTTTTTCACACATTTGTTGACAAACTGGAGATCCATGGCCCATCTTTGCTTCTCACAGACTCAGCCATGGATACTGATTTTGTACCAAATCATGATTATAATCACCTGTTGACATCACCTGTTTGAAATCTTCTTTTTTTACATCACTAGCCCTAAATTGCCTCCATCCCAACTTTTTTTTGGAATGTGATGCAGGCCTGAAATGCAAGAATGGATGTTAATTAACATATGAAATAAAGTTTCATATGAAACTCATTTCATATGAGACCAGACAAAACATGAAATATCTTGGGTTCAGACTGTTTGCAATTAAATAAAAGTCAAAGTAAGCGTAAGTGTAAAATAATATGACATTAAGAAGTGACAAAAAGTGATAAACCAAAACTAATCATTTCGATATGGTGAAGTAACCTTGATTTCAGGTTTGCATACTTCCAATATTCTCTAACAAGCTGGAAAAACAGCAGTACACCATTACTGCTAATCCACTAAGCTATTGGCACTTCACATTTGGTTAAGAAGCATTCCTCTGGTCAAACCCATATTTTTGTCAGCCTAACAGAATGTGAAGTGTGATTCATCATTTAACACTATGTGCTTCATTCTGTTCTAATCATACCACCGCTGAATTGGTCAGCTTTAGCAAGACCGAACTACCTTGTTTCCATCCCATTATGAAAGTCAATGCTCAACAGAGATTTCCTTAGTGTATGTTTGATTCTTTTTAAATTCATGTATGTATTTTTTTGCATTTTAGAACATGTTTGCAATTGTCTAATCCCTGTTGTTCATGTTTCTTATGTTCAATAGTCTCATGTGAAAAAGCAGTACCATGTACAGGCTGATCTCCTACCTGTGTGGCTTCTTTTTTTTCATGGTCCTCTCTAAGGGGAACCCCAACATGCCACAGACCACGCGAGAGTTTTTGGTGGTCCAGCCAACATTGCAGATGTGAGCCCAGCCATCTTTATACTTCACCTCCACCACACCTTCAGTAACAGGCAATATGCCTTTAACAGAGTGTAAGCGTATCTCCTCCATTGTGCTCTCATCCACCTGCATCTAAAACACACAGATGTGTTACCAAGACCAGTGATGAGCTGCACCTGTCTGCAGATCTAGCCAATTTTAGTAAGATGTCAAAACATTCTTTACTGCATGAGGTGAAGTGGTTTTAGAACAGTAGTTAGTTGGCTAGTTGGAATTGCATGTACATGATATCACTATTACTTTTTTCTTTCTTGCCACTGTGCCACCTGAATACTCTCCAAAGTAATATTTTCTTTAATCCATTATCACTGCATTTTCAGACAGGGAGAATATGGTATGTATTCTCTCTGTTATGGCATGTTACTGAATAAGGTGTGTAGAATAAGGAAAAGTCACAAACCTCTGATGTCATTTGAGACACACTGCAACCACATATTAAATAAGTGTAATTGTCTCTCTAATTGGTGTCAGTTTTCTCTGAAGAGAAACTCGTTCACCTGGCCTAGTTGTGGTTCATACAGTTCGTAGTAGAGGGTAATGGAAGCTATGCTTATTAATCATTGCTTGGAGCTGGTCTTTGTCAAACTTTTGCTATAGTTTGTAAAATATTTATAAATGATGTTTTGGGGCAACACGGACTTTAAACTCCCTCCACACATTTTCTATGGGGTTGAGGTCTGGAGACTGACTAGGCCACTCCAGGACCTTGAAATGCTTTTTTACGGAGCCACTCCTTCGTTGCCCGAGCGGTGTGCTTGGGATCATCATCACGCTGGAAGACCCAGCCACGTTCCATCTTCAATGCTCTCACCGATGGAAGGTTTTGGCTTAAAATCTCACGAATACATGGCCCTGTTCATTCTTCCCTTAACACGGATCAGTTGTCCTGTCCCCTTTGCAGAAAAACAGCCCCAAAGCATGAGGTTTCCACCCCCATGCTTTACAGTAGGTATGGTGTTCTTGGGATGCAACTCTGCATCCTTTTTCCTCTAGTTGAGTTTTTATCAAAACGTTCTATTTCCTGGATTTTTTTTCTCATTTTGTCTCTCATAGTTGAAGTGTACCCATGGTGAAAATTACAGACCTCTCTCATCTTTCTAAGTAGGAGAACTTGCACAATCAGTGGCTGACTAAATACTTTTTTGTCCCACTGTGTGTATATACATATATATATATATATATATATATATATATATATATACCTGAACTGGACTGGACTGAAAATAGTCTATTAAGCAAACATGTCTAGCCCTCAGGATCCTGTAGGCAGCATCCTATGAGCATTGATGAAGGGTTACAGAATGACTAACACAAACTGTGCAACAACAGACGAGCTACAATGTCTTTAATAAAGTGGGCAGTGAGTGAACAGTGTTTAAACTCCAGCAGCACTCCACAGTTCTGCGGATGATCCACCACCCAAGTAGTACCTGATCTATGGTGGTCCTGTGTAGTACATGTGTACTTGCACATGGTAAAGAGTAGCACTGACAAACATTATGAATATGCACAAACAACACGAGTAAGTACTGCATGTCAACACAAAAATGTTTCAGATATTTGCTGCAGAAACTATTGTGACAAAAAACAATACTCCAGACACTTTGAAGTCTTGCACTGGAAATAAGACCAGCTGCAAGAAATCCAAATGTGTTGTGGTAAGCACTTGCACACAAACTTTCAGTAAGAATTATATACAGCCTGACTGAATTCGTGCCACGTTAGACTAATGCGACAATGGAAATCTTTTATTTTGAATCTGTTTGTTATTTGTGACTGTGCTTGTAAGTGTGTATACATGTGTGTGTATGGAAGGAGTAGGGTATTACTTTGTGTGTGACTTTGTGGAGGATCTTTGCTTTAATTTTTGATCTGAAAAATAGGCAAACAAATCAATCACAGGAAAATATGTATGCCAGCTTACCATTACAGCTGTGTTTTGGTTTAAGTCTTTTAGTTTTCATAATGAGTTTGGACTGACGATGTTCAAATAAATGCTATTGATTTGTATATGCAGTGTAATACATTGTGCATATTAACTGATGGATGTGATGCAGAAAATGTACTGAAATGTAAAAGAAAAAGTGCCTAAATTACAATATGAGGAAATGCAAAAGCAATATGTAAACTACATTGGGGCCAGCTTTTGAAGAAACTTTAATAATTTGGTTTGTTAAACCAGCTAATAATTGCCAAGTGGTTGCAAGACTGTTGCTATGTGGTTGCTATGTGGTTGCTAGGCAGTTGTAGGCTGCCAATATTGGGGTGCCAATACTTTTGACTAAAGGTTCATTCAGATATCTATGTAGTTATGGCTAAGGCTCATTAACTTTCTCGATAATTATCGATAAATATCATTTAGCTGTCAAAATATTTATTGCTATGTAGCAATTCCATGGCTATCTGTAGATTACTAACAGTAGAACAGAGAGAATGGAGGATGTGCGTGGCTGTTTGGGGTGTGTGACAGTTGAAACATGTCAACACTCAACCAAACATTCTGCCATTCATTTCCTATGAGAAAAAAATCTCTGTTTAAAGAAAGTTTTTTACGAAAACCGCATGTTGAATCGATTAGCACATGTACCCTGTTCAGGTATAACATCTACTGGCCTGCAAAGTTTTGTGCAAATAGCATGAAAGGTGTAGGAGAAGAAAATGTGTAAATTTGTGATTATGTAAAAAAGAATAATAATAAGAAGAACTAGATTGGGGAAAGGTCCAAGAACAAACTTGTCAAAGCCTGCTACTAATTATTAAGTGTTGCTACATGGTTGCTAAGTGGTTGTTATGTCGTTGCCAAGTTATTGCAACTTTTCTGGGCTGTTGCTACTTGGTTGCTATGTGGTTGCTAGGCTGTTAATAGCTGTGATTTAATGCCAATATTTAAACAACAATACCTAATACAATTAAAATGTGATATGACATACGAAGTGGTAAAAGAATGTAGGGCTGAAACGATTCCTCAAAAAACTCGAGTAATTAGTTTACAAAAACTCCGATTCAAATTCTTTGCATTGAAGCGTCATTTAATCACAGTTACAGTACAGCGTAGTGTTCGCTTCATTTGCGTTATCATTATGATCATAGTTTCTAACACACATACACACATCTACTCCCCTCACAGTTGTACAGTGGTGCTTGAAAGCTTGTGAACCCTTTAGAATTTTCTATATTTCTGAATATGTATATATCCTATACTGTGTTGTGCGTGAACAAGTTCAAAAGAACGCGTTCATTGAACACGCTCATTTTTTCGTGAACGTTGAACTGAACGCAACTCATTTTTTAATAAAGAACTTGAACGTGAATTAGTTCACATTATGTGTCATGAACGGCAGACATCACTGTAAATGACCGTTGGAATTTGTTTTCCATTGAAAACTGAGTGACATCTGTTTTCTCTTTTGAAACGCAATGAGAGAAAGTTCCTCCCTCCTGTATTCTCGCTGGTGCCGCTTAAATCATGAATCACCAGACAGAAATGGTTTTGACATTGTGTGAGCAATGCATTGCGGGCAACGTAGTGTCCGGCTGAGAATAGTTAACATACCGTCTAGTTAATAACTGGCTTCCGCAGGACATTACCCGTGATGAATTGCAGCAGAGCGGGGTAGCCATAGCAACGCCGCGTACACAATTGCAGTGTCATGCGCAAATGTCTACAATGAGCAGTTTCAAAGAACGTATAGTGATTTCTAGCTTGTAGTGTGAAAAAAAGTATTTATTTGAATATCTCACGAAAAAAGTAAAATGAACTGAACTTTGAACTAGTTCAGAATTAAAACTGTGAACTTTGAACGTGAACTGTTCACTTTGAGCATGTATGAACTGAACTTGAACTAGTTCAGAAAAGCTGTGACTTGCACAACACTGAATCCGATAAACATCATCAATTTTCAACACAATCCTATGGCAGAGAAAAGAACCCATTATTGAACCTTTGCTTTCATAATCTGGTGTGACCGCCGGGGGCCTGTTCAAGCCATAACTGCAACTAAAACTTCCTGTAACTGTTGATCAGTCCTGCACACCGGCTTGGAGGAATTTTAGCCCATTCTTCCGTACAGAACAGCTTCAACTCTGAGATGTTGGTGGGTTTCCTCACATTAGCTGCTTGCTTCAGGACCTTCCACAACATTTCGATTGGATTAAGGTCAGGACTTCAACTTGGCCATTCAAAAACATTAACTTTATTCTTATTTAACCATTCTTTGGTAGAACGACTTGTGTGCTTAGGGTCGTTGTCTTGCTGCATGACCCACCTTCTCTTGAGATTCAGTTCATGGACAGATGTCCTCACATTTTCCTTTATAATTCTGTGATATAATTCAGAATTCATTGTTCCTTCACTGATGGCAAGCCGTCCTGGCCCAGATGCAGCAAAAAAACAGACCCAAACCATGATACTACCACCACCATGTTTCACAGATGGGATAAGGTTCTTATGCTGGAATGCAGTGTTTTCCTTTCTCCAAACATAACACTTTTCTTTTAAACCAAAAAGTTCTATTTTAGTCTCATCCATCCACAAAACATTCTTCCAATAGCCTTCTGGCTTGTCCACGTGATCTTTAGCAAACTCCAGACGAGCAGCAATGTTCGTTTTGGAGAGCTGTGGCTTTCTCCTTGCAACCCTGCCATGCACACCATTGTTGATCAGTGTTCTTCTGATGGTGGACTCATGAACATAAACATTAGCTAATGTGAGAGAGGCCTTCAGTTGCTTAGAAGTTACCCTGGGGTCCTTTGTGACCTCGCCAACTATTACACACCTTGCTCTTGGAGTGATCTTTGTTGGTCGACCACTCCTGGGGAGGGTAACAATGGTCATGAATTTCCTCCATTTGTACACAATCTGTCTGACTGTGGATTGGTGGAGTCCTCTTGAGAGATGGTTTTGTAACCTTTTCCAGCCTGATGAGCATCAACAACTCTTTCTGAGGTTCTCATAAATTTCCATGAAATTTCCATGATACACTTCCACAAACGTGTTGTGAAGAGCAGACTTTGATAGATCCCTGTTCTTTAAATAAAACAGGGTGCCCACTCGCACCTGATTGTCATCCCATTGACTGAAAACACCTGACTCTAATTTCACCTTCAAATTAACTGCTAATTCCGAAAGTTCACATACTTTTCCCACTCACTAAATGTAATATTGGATCATTTTCCCATTAAACAATGGACCATATAATATTTTTGTCTCATTTGTTTAACTGGGTTCCCTTTTCTACTTTTAGGATTGTGTGAAAAATCTGATCATGTTTTAGGTCTATTTATGTAGAAATATGAAAATTCATCTAAAGGGTTCACAACTTTCAACCACGGTATGTTGCTCCAAAACCTTATGTACCTTTCAGCTTAAAATGGGGCCTTCACAGATGTGGCAAGTTACCCCTGCCCATGGTACTAACACACACACCCTATAACCATCAAGATGTCTGGAAATTTTTTTGTTTTGGAAACAAAAAAACCTTTTTTTTAGCTGTTACGACGGACGCGTGGAGAGGAAGGAAGGCAAACGCAGTCCGAGATGGAGGTAAGGCAGGTTTATTAGTAACCTCACAAGAGATTTACGAGGCGGTGATTATGGGGATCTAGGTACTAGGGTAGGAGAACCTGGTCGTGTAGCCAAAAGGGTCTGGGAGTGAGACGGTGTTTTATAAGGAGATGAGAACGGGATCAGGTGGAAGTGATTAGTACATTGGTGAGGCAGAGCGAGCAAGGTGCGAGCGGGCGGAGCGGCGCCGGAGCGAGCGTTACAGGCCCCCCCCGAAGACTCGTGCAGGCGGGAGCCGCGGCGAGAGTCCGGGGAGAGCGAGGTTCTTGCGCGGGCGGCCCCGTGCCTGGAGCCGGCCGGTCCGAGCCGGGCGGCGTGGAAGCTGTGGAGAGGAGGGGTCCAATGTCCTTGGATTCGACCCCGCTGTTCTCCTCCGACCGTAGCCCTCCCATTCGACCAGGTACTGAGGCCCGGATGGCGGAGGCTGGTCCCGAGGGAGAAACGCGGCCAGCGGACCGAAGAACCCCAGGGCTTCAGGAGGGAACATGGAAGAACGGGAAGAGAACCAGAAATGTGATGGGCAGTTGCAAACAGTAAGTGACGTTCGTTGAGTTTATGGGTGAATGCTGTATGGACCTCAGAAAGCGTGGAGAAAAAGGGGTACTTCCCTGGTGAGGTTGCGCAGTCCCTTGTGAGGAGAGCCAAACCACGGTCCCCGGGCTGGAAGTCGGAGCGGGGCGGCGGCGACGGTCGCGTGTCTCTTGTACCGAACGGATGGCCCTTGTCGATGCGGTGGTGTACCTGGCACCATACGTCCTCCGCGCGGCGAAACCAACTGGCACGGCCGGTGGCGTCCGATGGTGTGGAGTCCCCCAGGGCACGAATGAGGTTTGGTATCCTAGACTCACTGGAAGTGCGTGAGGCCGTTGAATGAGGTTCCGGAGGGAGTTTTGGTCTATCTCGGCCCACGAAGGAACTGTGGCCAGTCGAGCGGGTTACGGAGGCAGTAGCACCGCAGGAATTTCTTGAGCTCCTGGTTAGAGCGTTCGCACTGTCCGTTGGTCTGGGGATGGTACCCAGAGGAGAGGCTGACGGTGGAACCCAGCTTTTCCAGGAACGCGCGCCACACCGCAGAGGTGAACTGGTGCCCCCGGTCGGTGAGGACGTCTTCAGGGATGCCGAAACCACGAAAGACGTGCATGAAGAGATGCTCGGCTGTCTGGAGCGCGGAAGGGATCTTGGGAAGAGGAATGAAGCGGACTGCACGGGAGAAGCGGTCTATGACGGAGAGGATGGCGGTGAATCCGTGAGATGAAGGGAGGTCTGTGATGAAGTCCAGGGCGATGTGGGACCAGGGTCTTTGCGGCACGGGCAAGGGACGGAGCAGACCGGAGGGGAGAGTGCGAGGGGTCTTTGCTTGGGCGCAGGTACTGACGCGGAGGCCTCCGCAGCGGGGGAAGGCGTGAGCTGGGACACACGCTGTGTTAACTCGCTGACGGAGGGGACCAGCGCGTTGAGCGAGCGCTGATTGTCTGCGAGCACGGAGACCGCGTGAACCACTTCCTGGATGTGGGCACGGAGTTCGGCTAGCTGTTCGGCTGTGGAAGCGTCGGGGTGGGAACCAACGGCTGCTGCCTCCATGTTACCGGAAACACAAACTGTTACGCTGTGGAGAGGCGATCAGTCTCATATAACAGCTTCTCTGCCAGTCACATTTAGCCACACGTGCACCGCACAACAGTGGCACAAACACCGCCACTCATGAAAAACACTGCTTTCACTAACATTCTGCTTTAAACAAAATTCAAGCTTTAAACTATGTGTTTGTTTATGAGACAGACCGATACGGACACATTCTGATGACGAGGAAGTGTTCAATTTTCGTTGTGCGCCAATGCTACTACTTAGTTGACTAAATAGTGTCTTCCTATATAGTGCAGTACTAATATGGGAGTAGTGATTGTTATTGGTGCAGTGTTATTTTGGTTACAGCCATGTCTTCAGCGTTCTAGTTCTTCACAGTGAGTAAGTGCTGTTTGCAGAATGCATGATGAAGGTAAACCGCGGAGGAGGAACTCCGAAAACACATTTAAAACAGCATCACCTCGCTGAATATGTGGAATTTGACAAAGCTAAAGCTAATTCTGCTGAGAGCAGAGAGCCAGACACAAGCCAGCAGCTGCTGCTATCTTTGTTTAGCAATGAAGCAGTTTCCATTACAAGAAAAGTTGAACAAAAATTATTTGTATGCTGTCATTTATAATCCTTAGACAGATAATAAAATCTGAATCGGCCAAAATAGGAATCAGCCAGTCATATTTTTAAAAAGTAAAAAATCGAAATGGGTGCATCTTTAATATATACCATCTAATCCAACCCCTAATAGACAGCATACCAGGCTGCCTCATTTTTACCGCTGTGTACCATTATTTACCATTTTACAATCCGATCCAAAAATGTTATATAATGTGTCATGCTTGCACACAGATACAAATAGCATTGCGTCAACTTGGCTCTAAAGTATGCTATAGAAAGCGCCTTCAGGTACCTTCAGGTCACTACATCCAAAGTAGTAGTGCCACTGAACATGGATGCAAATTTAATGTTGTCAAAGTTCAAGAAACTTGAACTTGGTGCAAAGTTTCACTCACAAAATTTATTCGCCCTGGGAATTCTGTGGCATGAAATTGTTCTTTGTGGCAATAGACATTAAGTCCATTAAGTGATCGTAGCTTTAGGAAAAAACAGTATATATTCACTAAGGCATGCACTGTGATATTTCACTCTTCTGGCGCAGGAAAAAGTCAGACCATAATTGGCTAATTTCTTGCCAAGGTTGTCACCAAAACATGGCATTTTCCTGAGCTACCCCACACCTCATGCACCCCTTTCTGTGTATATATTTTAGAAAAAAGAGGAAGCATGAAAGAGTAAAATGATGAAATGACAGACTATGAGAATGTACCACAGACTGCATGAATGGATCTTCAGAATTCTCCATTATCACTGATACAAATAAAAGAAAATGGGCTAAATTGCTTCATATAAAGAAGCAGTATTCTCTGCATTCAAATAATACAATTGCACAGTTTAACAAACCTATTATTTCCTATAATTGCTTCAAATCACTCTTTTTAAAGTATAATAACTGGTTCCAGAATGGGGGTGTGCATATCCTTTATGACACAAATTAACATGACAGTGTACTGACTTGTACTGAAAGTAAACCAATCAAATAAAAACAAGTGGCTGTTTAAACGTGCTATTTATCTCAAATAATAGGAAGGCATACATCACTCAACAGCTGCTAAAATGCTCACGCAGAAAATTGGAGGTAAAATTACATTGAAATTTCAATTTCTTTGCAGCATAAGTCAACATCACATTTTCTTAGCAGCATGACTCGCTCACCTTAATGATGTTGGCATCCAAAAACCCAGGTAGCCTCTCGTCTTTGCAGACAATCCCTGCATCCTCTTCATGCGTGCAGTCACTGTTACCCCAGCCTCGAGATACACACTTCTCAATGCTCTTCTCCGAGCCTGTGCATATCACATTATCCAGCCAGATCTTACCTGCAGGAATATTCATGGTAATACTGTAGGTTAAACAGACACAGATTAATGAACCAATGAATCACTGGAAGTGCAATGTGCTGACGATGTTACAATAATCTGTACATGAAATTGTGAAAAACCATATTAGGCTCTTTGTTTGAGTGGAAAGGATTCCTGTCTAACCTGTCTATCAGAGGAACTCTATCCAATTATATATCTGTTAGATAACGTATACAGAATAGGGCAGTGTGTTTAGCTGATCTCTGATACTGCATGAATGCTAACGCACAAAGAGGCTGTGTTTGGGGTCATATGCCTTGGAGGACTACCCTCTCATATTGATAGTGGTCGTGTGATTGGGGACACTCAGCTAGTGTCCCAATAAATTGTATGAAAGCTCATGAGAAAGTAGATATTCTTCATATAGAATGCATTTTAATCACATAAATGTACTTCATAAAGTCCACCGCCAAAAATCTGTGCATTTAGTTTTAATAATTTTAGGCCAGGAAAAGGTTAATCTCAGACAGATAGAAGGTTAATAGGCCAGACAGAAAAATGGAACATAGGAAATTATCCGTTATATCTTGTTCAGGGTCGTAGAAAAGCTGGTGTCTAGCCAGCAGCACATAGGGGCACATACATTTACACATTCATACACACACTCACACACTAAGGGCACTTTAGAAACATTAATTAACCTAACACACATCTTTTGAAAGTGGTAAATCAAGACTGAACCCAATGAAGATGCAGTCTCAATGATATGGCGAAAACATAAGGATATATACTGAATACCCCAATCTGCCTTCAGCCATGAGACCAGTGCCACATATTGACAGTTTGCCAAAACCAAAGCCATAAGAAACATGAAGCCTAGATAAGGCAAAATAAGATGCTACAATGCATAAAGCATTGTGCAAAGTTCTCTTTATCTGCTTTTAGGACTTGTGTGAAAATCTGATGATGTTTTAGGTCATATTTATGCAGAAATATAGAAAATTCTAAAGAGTTCACAAACTTTCAAGCACCACTGTACAGCAACAGAATATACTATTCATATTTTACCTTCATTTAAATCACATATGGTAACATAAACTGTTAAACCAACCTGTGCCTGCTCCATATTTGGCACTATGTGACCAGCTGATAGCCTCCACAAAGCCTAAATGGCGACAAAGTATGTGAGCATTTGACAAAGTGAAGTCATCGTCACAGATTGTGCCCCACTCGTTGTTATAGAAGATTTCCACTCGGCCCTCATTATGTTTACGTGGGTAGCCGGCCAGTCGGAAGTTTAGCCTGCCATCTTGAGCAGTAACAGCCTGGCACAGACAGGAGGGGAACCATATACACCCCAGTATCACTACCGCATCCCAAACATTCATCGTGGTCTGAATCAGAAAGAGAAGAAAGAAAGTGATGACATATAACTTTCAACATATCTATAGTTTAATAAAAATGGAAGAAATTACCAGAGGCACCCAATCAAACTTAGTTAATCATAATATTCTTTTCACCCAGCAATAACATTAGTATTGTGTTAATTTTTTAGCAATATAAACCTTAAAGCCCATGGTATTTTCGCTGTAAAGGTTCACATACTCTTAGATATGTAACACAATATATGGAAATTTAAACTTACTCTGTTGCTTATAAGGCTTTCTTATAAGACCGGCATTATTGTGGCATAGAAACAAAACAAAATAGAACACTGCAAAATATAACAACTGATACAGAATTCAGATAAATACCAAAGCTTCACACACCCTTATTGTAACTATATTTGTTTTAGTACTCAGCAGCAACGCAAAATGAAGCTTTTTAATGCTCCAGTAATGCTGGAGTCACCTGGATTTTTAAACTGACAGATAAAAATGGTTTTAATTCGATTTTTAGCTGCTATGCCAGCTACTCACAGACATGGGTTTCATGTTGTTTGTTCTATTTTAATTACTTTGAATAATTATTTACCATCCGTTATGAGGGTGATAAACAGAAATGCACTTTGTTTATCTTACCTGTGATTTGTCGCGGATCCACACCCTGCCAGTTCCTCAAACCAAAGCGATGCTGAGCTCCAACGGTAGTTGGGGGATCTGGAAGGAGGTAGGGGTTGCACTGGGATTATGGTCAGAAGTCGCACTATTCACTATATACGTTCAAGCAATTTCCATGGGGCGGCGCAGATTTATCCATATACTGGATTATATTTCCAAATGTTGTATGTCTGAACTAGAAATACGAGAGGAACCGCTTAACGTCTGTAGGAGTGATCCGTTTACCAGAGTGTTGTTGTAGCCGGAGTTCAGAGGAATAGTTTTTACCACTCTGGAATTCACGTGTGACGAAAAACTAACCGTTTCACGTGTTTTGGCAGCGTGTTTCAAGTAGAACATAATATCTATTACAGGTTTGTAGTAAAGAACAGCGGCATCTGCTGACTGCGATATGCATCCATCACTAAACGTCTTAAAATGTGGCATTTATTTGCTCAGCTTCCATCAGTTTATTCCAGTGGGGTGTTATGTATCCACTGTGATGTCAAGGGCTTTATTCTCGACCAACCCTATATAAAAAAGTATTTAATCAGCCACTGATTGTGCAAGTTCTCCTACTTAGAATGATGAGAGAGGTCTGTAATTTTCATCATAGGTACACTTCAACTATGAGAGACAAAATGTGAAAAAAAAATCCAGGAAATTACATTGTAGGATTTTTAATGAATTTAATTGTAAATCATGGTCAGATGAAACCAAAATAAAACTATTTGGTAAAAACTCAACTTGTCGTGTTTGGAGGAGGAAGAATGCTGAGTTGCATCCCAAGCACACCATACCTACTGTGCAGCATGGGGGTGGAAACATCATGCTTTGGGGCTGTTTTCTGCAAAGGGGACAGGACGACTGATCCATGTTAAGGGAAGAATGAACAGGGTCATGTGTCGTGAGATTTTAAGCCAAACCTCCTTCCATCAGTGAGAGCATTGAAGATGGAATGTGGCTGGGTCTTCCAGCAATGATCCCAAACACACCGCTCGGGCAACGAAGGAGTGGCTCCGTAAAAAGCATTTCGTGGTCCTGGAGTGGCCTAGCCAGTCTCCAAACCTCAACCCCATAGAAAATTTGTGGAGGGAGTTGAAAGTCCATGTAGCCCCAAAACATCACTGCTCTAGAGGAGATCTGCATGGAGGAATGGGCCAAAATACCAGCTACAGTGTGTGCCAACCTGGTGAAGACTTACAGGAAACTTTTGACCTCTGTCATTGCCAAAAAAGGTTATGTTACAAAGTTTTGAGTTGAACTTTTGTTATTGACCAAATACTTATTTTCCACCACAATTCACAATTCTTTAAAAATCCTACAATTTGATTTCCTGGATGTTTTTTCTCATTTTGTCTGTCATAGTTGAAGTGTACCTATGATGAAAATTACAGACCTCTCTCATCTTTCTAAGTAGGTGAACTTGCACAATCAGTGGCTGACTAATCTACTTTTTTGCCCCACTGTACAATGACTGTTCGAAACAATGCTTTAGATGTTGAAGGTAAATTGGTTTTTGTATAAAGCATTTTACAACAGACCTTGTGTCAAAGCACTTCACGAAACTAGAAAGCAAGAAAGAGGTGTCAGTGGCAAGGAAACTAACCGAGACTAATAAGGAGAAATCTTTAGTATTAGGCTGCAGTAGTACACATGCATTTTTTATTGCATGTTGTTGTTTTGTAAAATTATTATTTCAAATTTTTGTACTTAAATCCAGACTAAAAGAAACAGAGTCAAGTTTAAAAAAAAATTAAATAATTACTTAAAGTTGTGAAAGAAAGAGGGTTCACAACTTTATGTAACAAAGAAATAATATGCAAGTTGAGAACTGAAGTGAACAGGTACTTCATTTATGTATACTCTGAAGAACGTTGAAAGAAATAAAATAGAATATAAAAAAGCACTTTTAATTTTAGTTTGGGAGATTAGCCTGATTTGGTTGAATTTTATCCCATTGTGCTGTGGATGACATTTTGTGTTTGTAGGCATCTTTTTTGGGAGTCAGTCCATTGTTCCCACCTTTGTAACTGTTCTACCCTATAGACGTGCATACACTTCACTATTTCTGCAAACGTAATGCATAAAAGAGTAAACAAAATTACACTCAGCAAGCACTAAGTAAGCCTAAACACTCAGCTCTTGCCAGCACGAGAGAAAGGACGTATTAACATGAGACACTGCTGCCTTTAATATAATTTAAATTTTAAATATACTCATGATAAATACATATTCATTTTCAAGTTACTGTGTTTGGCATATTAAATACCAGTTTTTTACATTCCTTGTGTAGCATATCCTATGTTTTACTTAACATAAAACACTACTGCTGCTGGATGCTGTGAGTAGTGTCCAAGCCCCCATAAAATTTACATGAAACCTACACTACTGCATCAAGGCACGATCTAATGATGCATTTGCATACAGTGGGGCAAAAAAGTATTTAGTCAGCCAATCATTGTGCAAGTTCTCCTACTTACAAATATGAGAGAGGTCTGTAATTTTCATCATAGGTACACTTCAACTATGAGAGACAAAATGAGAAAAAAAATCCAGGAAATCACATTGTAGGATTTTTAAAGAATTTAATTAGTATTTAGAAAATAAGTATTTGGTCACCCACAAACAAGCATGATTTCTGTCTCTCACAGACCTGTAACTTCTTCTTTAAGAAGCTCTTCTGTCCTCCACTCGTTACCTGTATTAACTGCACCTGTTTGACCTCGTTATCTGTATAAAAGACACCTGTCCACAGCCTCAAACAGTCAGAGTCCAAACTCAACCATGGCCAAGACCAAAGAGCTGTCGAAAACACCAGGAAGAAAATTGTAGACCTGCAGCAGGCTGGGAAGAGTGAATCTAGCAGGCTGGTGTGAATAAATTAACTGTGGGAGCAATTGTAAAAAAAATGGAAGACAGACCATTGATAATCTCCCTCGATCTGGGGCCCCATGCAAGATCTCATCCCGTGGGGTCAAAATGATCATGAGCAAAAATCCCAGAACTACACGGAGGGACCTGATGAATGACCTGCAGAGAGCTGGGACCAAAGTAACAAAGGCTACCATCAGTAACACACTACGCATTTCAAGCATTTTAAGGTCCTGTAGTGGTCTAGCCAGTCTCCAGTCCTCAACCCCATAGAAAATTTGTAGAGGGAGTTGAAAATCCATGTTGCCCAGCGACAGCCCCAAAACATCACTGCTCTAGAGGAGATCTGCATGGAGGAATGGGCCAAAATACCAGCTACAGTGTGTGCAAACCTGGTGAAGACTTACAGGAAACATTTGACCTCTGTCATTGCCAAAAAAGGTTATGTTACAAAGTACAGGTAGTCCTCGGGTTACGACGGTCTCGAGTTACGATGTTTCGTGGTTACGACGCATCTCCCATAAGCCTTGTTTCGACTTAAGTGGTTATGCGTCGTAAAACGTCGTGACTTCGTGTTTGTGTTGACGGCGGAGGAATACACGACGGTCGGTCACGTGGCTCGGGACTGAGGCGGCGGTGATCGAAAGTGATAACTAGGCAGCGTAGTGGTCTTATTATTGAGATGGAAAAATTATTAGTGCTTTGGTTGGAAGACCAAAATCAACGGCGTGTCCCAGTGAGCCTTATGGTGATTCAGGAGAAGGCTAAAAGATTGTTTGAGGTGTTGAAAAAAGAGAAGGGGGAAGGAAGTGAATATGAAGAGTTTGTGGCTAGTAGGGGTTGGTTCCAGTGTGCAAGCCAACCATAGGAATAAAGGTAAGGAATTGTTCTCTTTTTTTATTATTGTATTTTATTACTGTTTCATTTCATTAATAAATGTATTTTTTGTGTTTTTTTGATAATTATGTAGGGTACTGCGTTAGAATAGGTGTTAGGATAGGATAAGTGCTTACAGTATGTTATTTATGATGTTATTTATGTACAGTATGTACGTGTGTTCTGACTTACACTGAAAATCGGTTTAGGACGCCACCTAGGAACGGATCTGCGTCGTAAGTCGCGGACTACCTGTATTGAGTTGAACTTTTGTTATTGACCAAATACTTATTTTCCACCATAATTCACAATTAAATTCTTTAAAAATCCTACAATGTGATTTCTTGGATTTTTTTCTTCTCATTTTGTCTCTCATAGTTGAAGTGTACCTTCACTGTATAAATTAGAAAAAAATACCAGTCAATGTGTGAGTGTTGGGAGTGTTTGCAAACATCAAGGTTTGAAAATGGCGAAAAAAGACAACTGAAAGTTAGACAATGTAAGTGTCTTTCATTGATACTTATATACTTATATAATTATATACTTGGTGTATTAGGAGTTGGATCATGAGCACAGTTGTATTTGTTCTTTCCGGGACCTTTTCACTTGATCATGGGACACTCGGTGTTCCCTTACCTCATGTTTATATATTATACACTGTATATAGCTTACATGTGATTTGCTGTCAAGCCACTTTTTTTTTTTTTTCACTTCAAAGTTTTAATGCACTCAGTGTTCAATATAAAATTGATTTCCACATCAGAATAGTTTTTTTCTTTGCTTTCTCGGAGAGATTTTGTCGTCATTTGTTATGTTGTGTGGGTGGATAATGGTAATATTATGCTAATTATAAAAAAATGTGCACACATGGCGAATTTGTGACCGATTGGTATTCATTAACATTTGCATGTTCTACTAACAAATATGTTTACCTGCCATTCGTGAATCTGCCGGAGAGTTTTCGGGAAGGTCTATTTTATGTGCAATTTACTCGCAGTTTGCTCATCTTTTTACAAAGGTTTCATTAATGAGGCCCTTTGAGTTTTGTGCTCCTTTCTGAAGTATCTGCTTACATCATTAAAAGAATGGGAAATACAGTATGTTACACGAGAGAGAGAGAGAGAGAGAGAGAGAGAGAGAGAGAGAGAGAGAGAAAGAGAGAGAGAGAGAATGTGGTGTTGAGTGAGTCGGTGTGCTTCACCTCTACAGTGAAATAAGACATTACACATCTTAAGTGTCAAAAAAATAGAAAATCAATATGTGGTGTTTAGTGTTCATATGTTCATATTAAATATATCAATGTACTGGAAACACTGCAGAATTAGTCGATATCAGAACAGAGTGTGTTGAGTGTGATTGGTTGGCGTTTTTCCTAATTTTTCTGCTTTTGCGTTGCTCTCAAATTGGTTCTGAAGTTTGATGATGTGCGTGTTTGTGTGCGGTGTAGTGGTGAGTATGTGCAGGGTATTGGCCCGTGGGGACACCAGGTTGTTTCAGAGCATGAGTCGCCGCTGTCACGGTTCGCCCCAAAACACCGTTTGACTCTCAACTCCGCTGAGGGCGATCCAGATTACATTGCCCGCAATCCCCCACTGGGTCACGTGGGAGCCAAGGAACAAGCATGTGCTATGCTCACTAGCAGGAACGCTAAAACGCTCATTGGACACAGCTGTCTGGGACCGCATATTAGCCTGGCCGGAACTTGCGCTCAGTTCGTTGTATTGACCCCGTGTCATCCGAGCATGCCATGCACTCATGCTTTAGTGGATTACTCGGTGCCAATGCTTTCGTTCATTGTGGAATTACTACTTTTTCTGTTCCGCGCTAAGCCGGGGCATCTCACCGCTCTTTTGTTTACATTCGCGTCATTCGCATCCATGTTTGCTTTGTGCCACGTCTGAGCGTCTCTACGCTCTTTTGTTTACATCTGCTTTTGCTCTGCATTTCCCCACACGTTTGATTTGTTTTTCATTAAAGTTTATGTTACCGGTAGGTGTTTTTGGTTAGCTGTGGTTAGCTTATGGACTATTTCTTGATTAAACTTTATTTTTGAGTGGAACCTGCACTCGTCTCTCCATTCCTACGTGCGTGTGACAGCTGCCAGTGTGATGTCATAATAGTGTGTCTGCTTCGCATATAAATAGTGCAGTCATAAAGTTTCTGTCCAAGGTGAGCAAAGCAAATGATTTGGTTCAAAGTGGAATTGTGGTTAATGATCAGTTCATGTTTGTTCTGCCCCTCAGTACTCCATCCAAAAATATCATCATCTATAATGTTCCTTCATTCATATCTGATGTCCTGGTTGCTTGGAAGCTGTCCTAGTTTGGTAAACACATCTCCACCATTAAAATGACCCCCCTTGGCTTTAAATCACCACTGATTAAACATTGTCTTTCAGAAGGCTGGTCTAAGTGGTACTTGGAGATGGTGAGGATGAGCTGGAACTGGTGTTAAAGTTCAGAGTGGATGCTTTGAATACACTGTGTTCATGTCGTCTGACATGAGTATGAAATGTTTTTAATGTGGCCTTACAGGACATCTTGTCCGTGACTGCCTTCAGAAGTTTGATGATACTGGGAGCGCAGAGAACCTGGGGCTTGTGCCAGAGGAGAGAATGCCTTTGCTTTATACAGTAGATGAAATTAGAAAGTCCCTGCACACCACTAAAGGCCAGAAAGGCCTTTGTGTTGAAGAGTATTTTCCAGACAGTTCACAGTTTGTTCATAATGTCAGGCATTTTAGGAGGCGAGAGATTTCACTACTCTGGACGTTTTTAGACTGAAGAACATGCTGACCAAAATTAACAAAGTAAGTACTGAAGATGATGTTTGAAATATTCACCATTTCTTGAATTGGGATGGCCTTTGTTTTTACAGGTTTTTATTTTTTTTATTTTTTTAATGGGTGATATTAGAATTGTGACTTTAAACATTAATGGGACGAGAGCCTGTGCAATGTCAGAGAAGCAGTATGAGTTACTGAACCTGAAGAGAACTGATGTTACATCTTTTTATGAAGAAATGTACAGTGATGGTAGTAAGGCTGATGACTGAGCTAAAGAGTGATGTAGGGGGCTAGCCTTTTTAAGTCATAACTCCTCTTCAATTGGTGGGGTTGCTGTTCTTTACCATAGCATTTTATTCTTTGCTTGTACACAGTGGATGAAATTTTAATTGGCATATTTGTTTTTTGTGTATTTTTATTGTATTGTTTTATTGTATTTATGCCCCAACTGGGGGAGTGGACAGGATTGCTTAACTCAAATAAACTTTTAGTTCCCTTCAGCAGTGGTAGGATGTAGCTTACATTTACATTTACAGCATTTAGCAGACGCTCTTATCCAGACCGACTTACAATTGATACAGTCTTACAATCCAAGCAATTGTGGGTTAAGGGCCTTGCTCAAGGACCCAACAGTGGCAGCTTGGCAGAGGTGGGATTTGAACCCTGAACCTTCTGGTCCATAGTCCAGTACCTTACCCGCTAGGCTACCACAGTCCTGTAGCTAAATTTGAAATTAAGTTATTCTGTCAGCATCACTTCATTCATTCATTTTCTTATCTGCTTGATCCTGGGCAGGGTCACAGGGGTGAGCTGGTGCCTAGTCAGTGGAATAGGGTTGGAACAACCCTAGACAGGGCACCAATCCCTCGTAGGGCACATACACTCACACACTCATACATACACTCACACACTAAGGGCACTTTATCGTAATCATCATGTCTTTGAACTGTGGGAGGAAACTAGAGTACCCGGAGTAAACCCATGCAGACACAGGGAGGAAATGCAAACTCCACACAAAAAGGACCCAGACTGCTCTACCTGACGATTGAACCCAGGACCTTCTAGCTATGGGGTGACAGTGCTACCCTTTTCTGTCAGCAGTACACTCTCAAAGTCACAGGGGACATAGCCAGATCTGTTACAGCTATGAAGAAATAGTGTCACTCCATGGTTTAGCACACAGGAAATCAGAGTCATATTGTAGATCTCGGAACTAAAAAGACTGCATTGGCTGATCTTCTGGGCATAGCAGCACAGGGGTCACTGGTCCACTCACTTTTTCAGAGTGTCGGAAATGGACGCTTCTTCTGAGTTCTTTTTTGGGCTCAAGTGGACTAAAGGATGGAAGAGGTTTATCCATGCTGTGCGACCTGCATCAGGGGTTTTCTCACCTGAACCTTCTAAAATTCACAAGCAGATAGTCATTTTTTCTCAAAGCTGTATGAGAGCAAGTGGGCAGAGGCATGAGTGGTGGAAGATGGGTTTTTCCACAGCTGCAGCCAGCTCACATGGGATTCTGCTTTGATGTTGGATGCTGAGCTATCTCTGGGTTTGCTATATGAGACCCTACGGGGCATGGAGAATGGTCGGGGTCCAGGTATTGACTGTCTCACTGTTGAAGAGTGCATTTGTGAGACTGCATTTGTGGTTTGGTGGTGCCTGCCTGTTCTACTCCTCTGTGAGTATCGGTGTATGTGGATGACCTGGTTATTATAACAATTAAGTGTGTGTGATATTGAAAAAAAACACTCTATATGTTCTGATATTTTATCGATATATGATAAGATATTGTATATCTTGGGTCAAAAGTATTCAAAAGTTGTCTGAACCTGTCTCTCTCCACCTGAATTGGCACCATGTCATTGATGACAGCATTTGTTATGCCTGCCATCTGCTACTTGTTGTAAGGCACATCTTTTTTACAGAATTATTCCATTAAGGTTTCCTGAGTGTGTTTTGTACCTGGAACCTTGGCTGGTTTAAGCCTTATGTGGACAGGATGATAAACTTCATAGTCCGCATGGTGGGTAGTTTGCAGATCTTGACATAAGTTTGTTGTCAGGCTGTCTTTAACAGCAACTGATTTACAACAAAATTCACAGATTGTTTTCTTTTAAGCAACATCCGTCTTTTCAATTCCAATCCACTTCCAGCGATATAGACTGCGAGGCAGGTGGTGTCTGTATTTTGTCTCCTGGCGCAGTTTGTTCACTCATTTTTAACTTCAGTCATATGCTTTAAGTTAGAACGCTAGCTTGATTTGCGCATGTGCAGGAGTCTATCCTACCTGGCTACATGACGCAGTGAATACTCTTAAGCTATGTTTTTGGCAGTTTTATTTTTTTTGTGCAACCTGTATGACATACTCAAATGTATCGTAGACCATAAATATCGCAACCACTTAATTGCAAGTACATGCACCCAAATTGAAGTAAGAGATAAGCAGTGTTGATTGGGGAGTTGAATGTATTAGGGGTCACGCGCTGGCCACTAGAGGCCAGCATCGTCCCAATATGGCGGCATGACAGTGCAATCGAGCATGCACCAGCCCTATTTTGGCTGCATACGTGTAAGTGGGCCTATTTAAGCACACCTTTTGGACTCACACAGGTGTCGCACTATCGCTTCGTGTAAGCCACGCTGTCAGTTTGGCGTGCTGCACCTGCCCTCACACGGCACCCTCGCCTTTTTGCTGCTCATGTTTTTGTTAGGGAAAGTGGTGTAGCTGGTGATTAGTAGACCGTTAGCAATTGAAGGTCTGAAGGTCTGAAGGTAATTTTGCCATGGCTTAGACGCTAGAGAAGGGTCAGTGTCCTATTTTTGTCCTCAACGCCCCTGTTTTTGGCCTCTCTTACATGCTGCGGCTTCTCGGCTCGCTCGCTCCCTCTGCCTCGCTTCTCTTATTGTGTTCGAAATGAAGCCGCCAGGTTATTCGCATTTGCTTCGGCAGTTCCCGTGATTTCGCTTCGCTCTGTGTCAGGGAGAGCGTTCTCGGTTGCACTCCTCCTGACACTTGCGTCATAGCTCTCACCCTCTCCACTTGAGTGAGCTGCGCCTTCGGCGCACGCGCAGTCTGAGTGAAAGAACGCTTGCTCGTTCCACACACTCAGAGCGTTCATGCCTTCCTTTTTTGGGGGGTTTGATATACCACAGTGCTTTCTAGCATGTTAGGGATTTGTTTCCCTTTCCCCTTTGTATTTTTCCCATTACTAATCTATAGCCCTGCGTTTGAGTCTGTCCCGGTATGGCTCTTGCGTTTGTCCTTAAAAGTGTTAAGCCTGTGTATCAGCAACGCCACAGCTCGGAGTTCGATCCCCAGCTACACCAACTTAGGTTAGACTTTAAATTGCATTTACCTATTTTGGTTCATTAATTCCATCTGGAGCTAACTGCATTTGGGTCCTAAGATAACCATATATCGTTATTTTTACGGTTTGTCAGCCTTTAATATGGCGAGCCGTAACAGAATGGTGCGACCAAGAAGAGGACCCAGCGTTAGCTCCTGGACCTCCAGTTTGCGGGTTTCTCTACCCGGGTCCCGGTTGGCTCTTGGGGGGCCATTGTTTATGGCGGAGTTAATGGTTTGGTGTGGTATCCTAGCCCCCCAGAGCAGTCCCGCCACCATAGGCGTCGATCTCCGACGTTGTTGGGGATGCTGGTCCCTCCTAATCCTGAGGGACCAATGCTCAATCCCCCCGTATGGCCCAACCCCCCATGATGAAGGGTGCTCAATCCTGAGCGTGTTTGTCAGGCTAGGGGGGGTTAGTAAATACGCTAAGGGGCATCGGGACAACGCCCCTTAGCTAGAGACCAGCTTTGACCCAATATGGCGACATGAGCACGTACAGCGCAATCAAGCATGTGCCAGCCCTATTTTGGCGCCATACGTGTAAGTGTTGACACCTGTTGGTGGGCCTATTTAAGCACACTTTGGGCTCACACAGGTGTCGCAACATCGTTTTGTCTCAGCCATGCTGTCGGTTTGGCGTGCTGCACCTGCTCTCACACGGCACCCTTGCCTTTTTGCTGCTCGCGGTTTTGTAGCTGTTTTGTTACAATGGTGTAGCTGGCGGTTAGTAGACCGTCAGTAATTGTACGGATCAAGAGGTCCGGAGGTAATTTCCCCAGGGCTTAGATGCTAGAGAAGTGTCAGTGTCCTATTTTCATCCTCAGCGCCCTCGTTTTTGGCGTCTCCATTACCCGCTGCTGCTTCCCGGTGGTGAGCCTCCAGCATTCTCCCTCGCCGCTTCAGCCCTTTTGGGCCTGCTCAGTTCCCCCCTCTATGCAATCGGGGAGTTGGCGCCTCCCCCCTGTGGTCACATTCATTCATGAGATGCGCTGCACAGCGTTCTTCCGCCTCGCTTGTCTTATTGCGTTCGAAATGACGCTGCCAGGTTATTCCCTTTTGCTTCAGCAGTTCCTTTGATTTTGCTTCGCTCTGTGTCAGGAAGAGTGTTCTCGGTTACGCTCCCTCTCTCCCCTCGAGTGGGGTTCGATCGCTAGCCACGCCGACTTAGGTTAGACTTTAAATTGCATTTACCTATTTTGGTTCATTAATTCCATCTGGAGCTAACTGCATTTGGGTCCTAAGATAACCATATAATTTATTTCTATGGTTCCTCAGCCTTTTAATATGGTGAACCATAACAGAATGGTGGGGAATCCATGCTTCCAGATGGGTTGATTGGAGGAGGGGTGGTTTTTAATCTCTGGGGGTCTATTTAGAGGACATTAACTGTAGTGAGAAGAACTGGGATAGAATGGTTGAACATTTCATCCGTGTGGCAAGAAGGACCGCTGGTTTCCTTCTCCACCTTATCCAGAGACTTATCACTGGTCCAAAAGGAATTTGGCTTAGAAGGCTGTGTCATACGGGATTTTTCACACAGTAGGAGAGCTGGGACTGGACAGAGCTGGACACTAAAGAGCTTGATGTTGATTGGTTGCCTGATTTTTATCGTGGACTTTTTCAAATCTGGATCTTTTTAGTGCACAAAAACAGGCTGATTCAACTTTACACTGGTTTTTGGAGGAACCTCTCGTGTGGAGCACACCTGTCTGGACTTGGCAGGTACGATCACCCCTGCATTGAGTTTTGTTGTCTTCAGGAGTTACTACCCTCAGTCGGTTAGTGGATAACACAGGGCCAAAAACGTAGATGCAGGTTTGGAACGAGATTTTTGCGTGTTATGGCTCACTCCTCCATTGCTGGAGGTCAGCAGTTTCTCTTGGGGAGCGGGAGCAGGAGCAGGTGAGAGACTATAGTGGAGAGGTGGTCAGCCCTGCAGAGGATGACCCCTTCCCAGAAATCATCATCATGCCAGACTACAAGAGCAGCTTTCTGGAGTGGGAGGGGGAGTCGGGAATGAACTTGAGGACAGTGTCAGGCAAAATGCTATACAGAGCCTGAGTGAAGGTGTTGAAGAAGAAAAGGTTGCACAGCAGAACTGACACACCATGACCTGATGTTTTTATTCTGAGTAAGGATATGAAGCCAGAGCAGAGAGCACTCTATAAACCACTGTTATCTAAAAAAGTTGCTGTCCTGCAGTAGAGGATTTTAGGCTGTATTGTCTCAGTTAAGGCTTTTATTTCTGTTTTAAACCCAGATATTTTAACACTGTGTCCATTTTGTTCTCAGAGAGAGAATTTGTTTCACGCTTTTCATACATGGTTTTAAAGTATGTCAAGAGAGAGAAGTGCAAGTGAAAACTAATCAATTTCATCCTTGGGGAGAAAAAAAATGGCAATTATGCAGTACTGTGCAAAAGTGTCAGGCCACAATGCCACCATTAGTTTTGCGGTTTTAGCATTGGTATAATGACCATATCTAATTATTTCTCAGTCTCTTTATTTGAATAGAACCAGAAAATACAGGACATCTGTATGCTGTATTAAAAAAAATTTAATAGGCTTCTATAGGATACAGTGGCAAGTATTTAGTGTGACGAGAGCAATACCAGCATCTGACAGCTTTTATGTGACAGTGCACTATATTTCCTGTGGCACTTACAGTGCAAGCAGGTGATTCAGAAACTATGAATAAACTATGAAGCATGCATAAGAATGTTAGAAACAAGTGCATTTTTGACTGTGATGTGCTGCATTGCAAAGGGACAGTGTTCAAGCTTTGATACATGTCAGTAGTAAAGGGAGCTTCAGGAAAGGTGGTCTGATAAAATTAACACTACATTTTACCCTTGGCAAATTTTTAAATAACAGGAATGCCCCAGACCTTCCATGATAATGATAATGACTCTTTTTCTCTACTTCATTTCTCACACTGTGAGATATTAACCCGAATTAACAAGGTCCTCTCTCTCTCTCTCTCTCTCTCTCTCTCTCTCTCTCTCTCTCTCTCTCCCTGTCTTGACACAGGGCACTCATTTAGAACCATCAGTCCAGATCTTTTCCTCTCACTGCCTATCGTTCTCTGTCCTATCAGAGAATTAATTTCATTATGTCGAGATGAATAGGAAATAAACAGCTTTCCCAACCCTACAAAGAACAGTTCATGAGTGAACCAGCATGCTTCAAAATATGCTTGATGCATTGATACAGTGCTTGAAAGTCACCATGTCATTGATTAGTCCATTACCCTGTGAAGCAGGAAGTTTACCTCGTTAGTGATGCTTCCAGTGGGCAGGCTAATGTCAGGTGCTCCGGCAGAGCAATATAAAATCATTAATGCATAAATTCTTAAGCACAGCAAGAGAGCTGTGAGATGTCGTCCTCCTCTCCAAATGTAATCAGTGGCTAGAGTGTGGCACGCACCATGGAGTGTGAGAGTGCTGATTAAATCGGTATTGGATGTGTGAAAGAAGGATAATCAGCTGCCAGATAAGAGGTGATCACATTCAGTCATACTATCACCCCAAGCCTGAACTGGGCTCTGCTCCTCTACTTCGAGGATCGCACTTTCTCAACTGCATACCAAGCTGTGAGCTGTAGATCATGAGGTATTTACAGCCCTCAAACTGATTATTTCCTCAAAGGGGAAATGTAATTAGCAGATCCAGTGAATTGTGACGTGTTAGGAGTCAGGAAACAATTAACTGTGCAGGGGAGGAAGTTTCGATTTAAAATCATTGCAGTAAAGGGAGGAAAAGCTGAGGAAGAGAAACAAAGAGATTCATATTTAAATCTTAAGCGAGGCCTGGATGGGCCCCTCTCTCAGACATGGCCAATCGTGCCTGTATAGCACTATACAAGCCAGATCAATGGCCAAGCAGTACGTCCAGAATGCAAGCCTATGACAACGTGGTGGTAAGCTAGCGAATTGCTGCTGTGCCTCCAGAGCTTAGATTAGATATACCATAATTTTAAGAAAGGTAAAATGACCATATATAATTATTTATGTCTCTTTATTAGAACACAACCAGAAAATACAGGGATTTGTATGCAGTATTAAACAACTAAAAATGAGAAGAACAGCTTCTATAGTCTACAGTGACAAGTACAATTTAATGTCACCCTCCCTTACACTTGAGCAATAGCAGCACCTTGCATTTGACCCTTCTACAGTGATGAATCCAATTTTGAAATTTTTGGGTCAAATCGCTGACAGTATGTTATATAGGATCAAAATACCATTGCTGAAACAACAAAATAAATGGTAGCCTCAGACTTTTGCACAATACTGTATATTTTTTGTTTTAATCACACATGTCCTCATCAGGGTCATAGGTGGGTACGGAGTCTATCCCTGAGTTCAGTGAGCGTAGACATTAGCACACCCTGGATGGGATGCAAGTCAGCCTGATCCTGTGTTCGGCTTCCTCTCCCTCAGACATGTTCAATCATGGTTGTATAATGCCTGGCTTGACTGGAAGTTACTGCTAGGAACTGAACCCAGGTCTCCACCATGCCACTGAGCATCTACCTATTATATTCCGTACCGTTTTGTTATTGATGTTGAGGACAAGGTGTTTTGCTCCACAGCGTCAAACCACGTTTGAAATGTGAATTAGAATTTGTGACTTCTATGCTATTGTGTGTGCATACTCAAACAGATCTCAAGATTCACTGAGAATTCCAGGTCAGCTGTCACAGTTGTCCATGCTTCTGGGCTGAGTCAGCATGCTGGTTACAGTGGTGCTTGAAAGTTTGTGAACCATTTAGAATTATTTCTGCATAAATATGACCTAAAACAACATCAGAGTGTAATACAAGTCTTAAAAGTAGATAAAGAGAACCCAGTTAAACAAATGAGACTACAATATTATACTTGGTCATTTAATTATTGAGGAAAATGTGATTATCACAATATTATATATTAGTGAGTGGCAAAAGTATGTGAACCTTTGCTTTCAGTATCTGGTGTGACCCCCCTGTGCAGCAATAATTGCAACTAAAATGTTCCTGTAACTGTTGATCAGTTCTGCACACTGGCTTGGAGGAATTTTAGCCCATTCCTCCATACAGAACAGCTTCAGCTCTGGGATGTTGGTGGGTTTCCTCAAATTGGCTGCTCACTTCAGGTCCTTCCACAACATTTCGATTGGATTAAGGTCAGGACTTTGACTTGGTCATTCCAAAACATTAACTTTATTCTTCTTTAACCATTCTTTGGTAGAACGACTTGTGTGCTTAGGGTCGTTGTCTTGCTGCCTGACCCACCTTCTCTTGAGATTCAGTTCATGGACAGATGTTCTGACATTTTCCTTTAGAATTCTCTGCTATAATTCATTGTTCCATCAATGATGGCAAGCTGTCCTGGCCCAGATGCAGCAAAACAGGCCCAAACCATGATACTACCGCCACCATGTTTCACAAATGGGATAAGGTTCTTATGCTGGAGTGCAGTGTTTTCCTTTCTCCAAACATAACACTTTTCTTTTAAACCAAAAAATTTAATTTTGGTCTCATCCGTCCACAAAACATTCTTCCAATATGTTAGGATGTCATATCGGGAAAGGCCTATAGGTGGTAGCAACGCTCTACATTCCTGGTATGACTCCTGGCAGCCGCTTTGATGAGCTGTCAATCACCAGGCAGCTCAGTCAGAGCAAATGAGCCGCAGCTGCTGCCTTCGGGTATTTAAGAGCTTTGCCTCAGGCAGTAGCTGTCGGATCATCGCTCCAACACGCCGCTTATGCCGCCTTTTGTGAATTGGTCACTGTTGGCCGCTTAAAGCGTGTTTCTTGAGACCTCATCCGTCTCACCCGCTCTTCACAGAGCTTCCCGTTTCTTTCTCCCGATCGCCTTTTTGTTTGTTCTATTTATTTGGTAGGCTCAGCGGACGACCGGCCTCGGCAAGGAGGTCGGTCTTGTAGTGCTCCTGAAGGACATGAGGTAAGACAGGGCATTAGTTATAGTGTAGGGTTGAGAGTTTCCTCGCTCCATTCACTGTTATTTTTCCTCCGCGTTGCCGCTGGCTACCGCGGCACCTCCTTCTCCTTTTGCTTTCAGCGTTCGGTTTTTTCCCTTCGCCCTTTTCCTGTTTTGGGCCGGCAAGCGATAGCGTTTGCTTTCGCTTTGTTCCCTTACTTGTATTTATTGTTTTCAGTTTATTTATTTTCGTTTCGGCTCGTTCAGAAGATCCGGAGCCCTTGCTCCGCCCCTTCAAAAGCGAGCCGCTCTCCTGTGTGTGTGTGTGCGTGCGTGCGCGTGCGTGTGTGTGTGTGTGTGTGCGTGCGTGCGTGCGCGTGTGCGTGTGTGTGTGCGTGCGTGCGCGTGTGTGTTTGTGTGTGTGCGTGTGTTTGTGTGTTTGTATGCGTGCGCGTGTGTGCATGCGTGCGTGTGCGCGTGCGTGTGTGTAGGTGTGAGTGCATGTGCGTGCTTGCGCGTGTGTGTTTGTGTGCGCGTGCGTGCGCGTGTGTGCATACGTGTGCGTGCGTGTGTGCATACGTGTGTATGCGTGCGTTCCCTCACACACACAGGAGATAGGCTTTGTTGGTTGTTTCTTTGATTTAACCTCAGTGGCCTCGTGGAGCAATCGGTTATACCACTAATCATCAACGTGGTCGACCTGAGTTCGCTCCCCAGCCGCTGAGGTGACATTCTTTGTTTGGTTTCTCATTTCTTTGTGTTCTGTTATTCCTTGTTTTATTTCTTTAGTTGTATTCCAGTTCACTACTACCATCTGGAGCTAACTGCATTTGGGTCCCAAACCCTTCTTATTTGATTTTGACGGTTCGCCATCGTTCTAATATGGCGAACCGTAACAGAATGATCCGAACCAGCCAAGGGACCCAGCGTTAGCTCCTGGGCCTCCGGTAGGGAGGCCCCCAGATGCCGTAGATGGCGGGTTCCGCTACCCGGGTTGTGGTTGGCATTTGGGGGGTCCCTCAGCGTTCGTGGCCAAGACGCTGAGGATTTTTTGTATCCTCAGTATGAGGACTTTTGTTATGACCTCATATTCTTACCCGCACGATGAGGACCTGTCGTTCCCTCACGTGAAGGATCTTTCTTATCCTCGGGCTGAGTATTTATCTTCTCCTTGCGGGGATGGTTCTTCTTACCTCGCTGGGGATTTCCCTTATCCTCAGGCCGAGGAATTTTCTCAGCCTGCCCTTCCCAAATGGCCCAGCCCTCACCGCCGTCGCCGTCCGCGCAGAGCCTGGATGGATTTGTTCAGCGGCGTCATCCATCCGGACCCCCAGCCACTTACTCCTGCCCCCGAACCAATGACCGTTTTTAACATTGATCAAGGTTCCGCGAGTGTGCAGGAGTATGTGGCTGAATTTATAGCCCTAGCCGCACAGAGTGGCTTGCAGGGACCAGCCCTGATCACCCCCTTTAGGAATGGGCTGGTTGATGATGTGGATATGGAGCTGTGCTCCCTCCCTCAGGCCTCTTCCTTCGATCACCTGCTCGAGCTGGCCGTTTTGGCGGAGGCCCGCCTTGAGCAGCGTGAGAGGAAGAGGAGAGGCCTCCTCCCTGTCAGCTCCCATCCACCCGGTCCCTTGCCAGGGCTCACAGCGCCACCTAGCCCCGTTCACGAACGCACAGAACGCTCGAACTGGCAGAGCGAGCGCACAGCGTCCCCCAGTTTTGAACCTGGGCTCGTCGCACACTCACACTCCGCACCTGGGCAATCAGACCTCGTGCCAGAGCCTATAGCGCCACCTAGCCCCGTTCACGAGCACACAGAATGCTCGAACTGGAAAGAGTAAAACGCACAGCGCCCCCCAGTTTTGAACCTGGGCTTTGTTGCGCACTCACGCTCCGCGCACCTGGGCGATCTGACCCCGTGCCAGAGCCTATAGCGCCACCTAGCCCCGTTCACGAGCACACAGAATGCTCGAACTGGCAGAGCGAGCGCACAGCGCCCCCCAGTTTTGAACCTGGGCTCGTCGCGCACTCACGCTCCATAACTGGGCAATCTGACCCCGTGCCAGAGTCTATAGCGCCACCTAGCCCCGTTCACGAGCACACAGAATGCTCGAACTGGCAGAGCGAGCGCACAGAGCCCCCCAGTTTTGAACCTGGGCTCGTCGCGCACTCATGCTCCGCATCAGGGCAGTCAGACCCTGTGCCTGAGCCAATGGCGCCCCCTGGCCCTGCATCGGGCCTCGCCGCGCACGCAAGCCCCGTGTACGAGCACAAAGACTCCACGGTGAGGCAGTTCGCGCCGCCTGGCCCCGTACAGGAGCCCATTGCGCCACCTACCCCCGCGTTGGAGCAGGAAAGCTCCACGCCTGGGTGTTTTGCACACCGGTCGTTGCCGCCGACCCCTGTGCTTCGGTCGCGTAGACTGATTCCTGCGCCACGATCGTTGGCCCCGATCCCCGCGCCACGGTCACATAGACCGATTCCTGCGCCCCTTCACTCCTTGCAGGAGCGCAACACTTCCACTCAGGAAGCCCCTCGGCCACGGGCTGACTCTCCTAGGACCCCTGGTACCCTGGACCTTAAACAAGGGACCAGGTCAGTCCTGGAGTTGGTAGGGGACTTCAACACTGCTGCTGTCGCTTCCAGCATCAATGACCAGGTCCTCATAACCCTTTTTTTTCAGGCACTTAATGAGGAGGTGCTGAGCGAGCTGGATCAGCTTGGGCCACCCTCCTCTATAGCAGAGCTTTACGACCTGGCCATTGAGGCAGAGTTTCGCCTCCGCAGATCGCGTGGGAGGTCCTTCAGGGTCACTGAGGTCCTAACAAGCCTCGAACCCGAGCAGCTAAGCCCCGTTCGGGACCTCGCCACGCTTTCTAGTTCCGCACCAGGGCAGTCAGACCCTGTGCCTGAGCGTGTGACGCCCCCTGGCCCTGTGCCTGGGCCCGCCGCGCACGCAAGCCCCGTGTTTGAGCACAATGACTCCACGGAGAGGCTTGCGGTGCCGCCTAGCCCTGTTCAAGAGCACGCTGAGTTGCTAAGCCCCAAAGAAAAGCACTCAGCGTTTTTTCGCTTTGAACTTGGGCTCGCCGCGCACTCACGCTCCGCACCTGGGCAGTCAGACTCTGTGCTTGGGCATTTGGCGCCCCCCGACACTGTACCTGGGTTTGCCGCGCAAGTTGGTCCCGTGTTTGAGCGACAAGGCTCCACGGTAGGACACTCAGCGCCGCCTGGCCCCGTACAGGAGCCCGTTGCGCCATCTACCTCCACGCCTGGGCATTTTGCACACCGGTCGTTGCTCCCGGTCCCCGTGCCTCGGTCAAGACTGATCCCTGCGCCGCGATCGTTCGTCCCGATCCTTGCACCACGGTCACAAGGACCGACCCCTGCACCGCGATCTCGGGCCCCAATCCCTGTGCCACGGTCACCACGACCGATCCCTGCGCCGCCATGGTCGCCGTTGTTGGCTATGTCTCTGAGGCCCTTGGCGTCTGTACGGTTGGCCAGATCCCTGGCCCCGGCCTTTTTTGTTGGCCTCAGTGGGTCGGATCCGGCTCTTTTTCCGCCAGTGCCGGGTTCTGTCCCTGAACCACCAACCTCTGCCCATGAGTTGCCGGCCCTGGGTCCTGTCCCTGGACTGCTGGTCTCGGACTCTACTTCTGGGTTGCCGGGTTCTGCATTTGAGCTGCTGAGTCCTGTTCCTCAGCCAGCAGCCCTCAGTGTGGTCCCCGAGACCAGCGTGTGGGTCACTCGACCCGCTGCAGACGCCAGACCTGCCGGCGCCTGCCTCCTGGCCCCCAATAGCCTTCTGATTTGTTCACGTGATCTTTAGCAAACTGTAGACGCAGTTCTCCTTGCAACCCTGCCTGCACACCATTGTTGTTCAATGTTCTTCTGATGGTGGACTCATGAACATTAACATTAGTCAATGTGAGAGAGGCCTTCAGTTGCTTAGAAGTTACCCTGGGGTAAATTGTGATCTTGTGAACTATTACACGCCTTGCTCTTGGAGTGATCTTTGTTGGTCGACCACTCCTGGGGAGGGTAACAATGGTCTTTAATTTCCTCAATTTGTACACAATCTGTCTGACTGTGGATTGGTGGAGTCCAAACTCTTTAGTGATGGTTTTGTAACCTTTTCCAGCCTGATGAGCATCAACAACTCTTTTTCTGAGCTCTTCAGAAATCTCCTTTGTCTGTGCCATGATACACTTCCACAAACGTGTGTTGTGAAGAGCAGACTTTGATAGATCCCTGTTCTTTAAATAAAACAGGGTGCCCACTCACACCTGATTGTCATCCCATTGAGTGAAAACATCTGACTCTAATTTCACCTTCAAATTAACTGCTAATCCTAGAGGTTTACATGCTTTTGCCACTCACTAATATGTAATATTGTATCAATATTTTCCTCAATAAATAAATTACCAAGTATAATATTTTTGTCTCATTTGTTTAACTGGGTTCTCTTTATCTACTTTTAGGACTTTTTTGAAAATCTGATGATGTTTTAGGTCATATTTATGCAGAAATATAGAAAATTCTAAAGGGTTCACAAACTTTCATGCACCACTGCACATTCCGGCAAAAAACAGCTACCATGTGGGAGTCATTAGGTCTGATCAGTTGGCCCATTCTCAGTTATAAAGCACTTACAAACCTCCTCACATCACAGCTAATAGCCAGCCTGACAGTGGATGGAGCATGGGCATCAGCTTGGCATAATTACCAGTCTGTGCATTAACCTAGCCAGGAGGAAGAAGTGATTAGCTCTAAGAAAAAACATGTTTATTTCCCCTGAGGAAATTTCAGGCAAAATAGAATTCGTAATGCGACAGTGATAAATGAGTAGGCACTGAAGATATCAGTCTGTCCAATGAGCTGCTAAATATTTCTGCACCACATGCAGTAAAATTAACAGTAAAATAGAGGCTACAAAGTAGTTTGACCTGTGAGTTAACACTTTAGTGTTGGGAGATGTGTTGGGAATTACCAAATGTACTGTGCTGAAATATGCTGTAGAAGACTGCTGCAAATAAAAGTATTGTTTAGGACATTTTGTTTTCCTAAGACTCAAACAATGAATGTGTACACTCAAATTAGCAGTTGACTAATGCAATTTTTAGATAATCGGCATTGGTCGATGCCTGCACTCACGAGGCTGATATACAAAAATAGTGGAGAAAATGCAGAGAAAATTTGTTTTCCTGCATCACAACTTCCAGCTGGGATTACCGAGTGACTAAAAACAAAGAGATGCTGAGAAAACATTCAGTGAGGGTGGGGCCATTTATGAGAAGAAAAAACTTTGTCTCCAGCATTACAACTTGCTGCTCTTAATTAAACACAAATATGCTGCTAGTTTAACTGTGCACTACTTTAACATTGTTTATTTTTTACAAGTATTTACACATTTTCATTTTTCTCCAAGAAATAAGATGCTGTTATCTGGTAATAAATATTAATCTGGTTAGCATGTTAAGTGCAGTGAAACCTTTAACTTTTTTATTTATAGCAAAGACAGTGCAAACAGTGAGAGACAGCGAATGTATAGCTTAAATAGATGTTCATTAAAGTTCAGGGATTTTGTGTCTGATTTATTATTATTAGTTTTATCAATTACCCTCCAAAAAAACAGCATTATATATCGGCCATCGGCCACCCTGCTCTCAAAATATCGGCATCGACTACCAACTTAAATCTACAGCAGTTGTCCTTATGGACCAATTCTGTTATGATTTTAAAATGCACAACAGCTTGTTAACGGTTGTTAAACAGAAATGAATGAGCAGCATAATTTGGTAAGAAGTGGTAAGAGAATGCGTGTGTTCATCACTGCAATGCTGGTAACTCTCCCAGTTGTGTCATTAGTGAGATGTTGCAAATTTATGTATTTATTTATTTATTTATTATAATTTTTGTTACCTGGTTACAGTGCTCGCTTAGGGGATGTGTAGATGCCATGATTGTTACAATCCGTAACAGCTAAATTCATTTCAGGCGAAGTGAGAATCTTTGAATTATATTACATGTCTAATAATGTAGTGCTATTATTATAGTGATTAGTGTATTACTTCACATTACGTTAGTTCATTATTTTCTGACCAGTCTGATTCAGCGTAATATACTCATTATTATGAAAGGCCAATAGATGGAGCTGTGGTATCCTGGAAGTTCTATGTGTGTGGGTGCATACCAATGTGAGTGCATGTGTGTGTTTAATTGTTTGGCAGAGATAATGTGAGAAACACAGCTAATCTCTCTTTATCCTTCAGAGAATATCACACTGTGTGCCTGTTTTTATCACTCGTGCCAGGACATGAATATGAATTCAAGCTAATAACACCAAATGGGTGACATAGGCAACTATTAAACATCACTCCCCCATGCAGACCATGATGTACCAATGTGCTTATTAAGATCTGCATTTTAGTCGTAACAAAATGTACATTTTATAGCAATGATGTTTCAGAGGCTTTTTAGATAGAACTGCTTTTAAAATATTTTTACAAACCCATGGCCCTTTAAAAGGCTGAGCCACCCAACTGCTCCTTCCCCCAGCTCTGTGAATGATGTCATTGTGGCTTCCCCCAGACCCTGTAGAAATGATGTGAAGTCTCTCAGTGATGCTTTACTCTCTCTCTGCCTTTCTTAGTCTCAGTTCCTCACTGTTTCGCTTGCTTTCTGGAGTTGCTGCAGCTGAAAAACGTGGCAGGTCCCTCTCTCTCTCTCTCTCTCTCTCTCTCTCTCTCTCCATCTCTCTCTCTCTATTTCTCTTTCTCACTCAACAGAGATGTAACCTCAAACTTGTGCACCTTTTTGCAGAAGCCCTGACTCATCTCCATCTCTCTTCCGTCCCATCTCAGTCCTCTGCTACTCCATGGATTTCTTTGCTCGTGTTCTTTGACCTTCTGTGCTCTTTCCCTTGAAGACACTTTCCTTCTGTTTCATCCATCTGGATCATGGCCATGAAGGAGACGGTGCTGCCCATCAGCGAGGTGTGCAGTCCCTTTCCGGAGGTGATTGAGCTGAATGTCGGAGGACAAGTGTATGTTACTAAGCATGCAACTCTGCTGAGTGTGCCAGACACAACTTTGCATGCCATGTTTGCACGAAGGGCACCTGGTGAGCTACCCCGTGACAGCCGTGGTCGCTTTTTCATTGACCGTGATGGCTTCCTGTTCCGGTATGTCCTGGATTTTTTACGCGACCGGCATGTGGTACTGCCTGAACACTTTCCTGAACGCGAGCGACTACAACGTGAGGCCGAGCACTTTCAGCTAAGTGAGCTTCTGAAGTTGTTGGGGCCACCACGCATAGCCAAGCAGGGCTCCCTCAATGATGAGGGCTGCCACAGTGACATTGAGGAGAGCTCACAAAGCAGTGAGCCACCTGGACATACTCTCGGACCAGAAAAGAGGTCAGGGTTTATCACTCTTGGTTACCGTGGATCGTACACCACGGTAAGGGACAATCAGGCAGACGCCAAGTTCAGGCGTGTGGCCAGGATCATGGTTTGTGGCCGCATTGCCCTGGCCAAGGAAGTATTTGGGGAGAGTCTGAATGAGAGCCGTGATCCAGATCGACCACCTGAGAAGTACACCTCACGGTTCTACCTAAAGTTCACATATCTGGAGCAGGCCTTCGATCGACTGAGCGAGGCTGGCTTTCACATGGTAGCCTCTAACTCCACAGGGACAGCTACCTTTGTTACCCACTACAGAGATGATAAGATCTGGACCAGCTACACAGAGTACATCTTCTTCAGTAAGTAACACAGAAATCCGTCTGGCTTATCCTCCCCATCTTTCTTCCTCTCACTCATTCTGTCACTTCCCCAACCCCCTTCCATCTTTCATAGAGTACATCTTTAGAAGCAGAAAAATGCTTCTGACATATTTTAATTCTGTCTGAAACTCTGTGTATGTTCCCATCTGTTTCTGTCTCACAGCTTTCACTTAATCATATCTATAGTATGTCTGGGAGTTTGTTTCCCTGAAGAGGATGCCATTTTATATGATAATTAGGGCATATTGTGCCACTGGATCCAAACCCACCAAATACACCAGCATCCCACACACGACTAATGTATGATGGACAAATATCATTCTAGTCCTCTTTCTTGTTACAAAGTTGGATATAGATGCTGGGCGTGTCTATTAATGTGAAAGGTATCTGTCTTTAATACAAGTAATGCAGTGGCACATCGCATTCAGCTTTATTGAGTAAAGTTAAGCAGCGATTTAAGCAAATGTACAGAATCTAGCTATTAATACATACAATATTTACATAACATATAACTGAGCTCCTGGCTCCTGTCAGATGAGCTCTGCCATCCCCACATAACCAAAAGATAAAGTACAAAAGGATTGAATCTAAAATGACTCTCTTCTTTCTCCAAAGTGCACTACATATAGCATGGAATAATGGCGTTTACACCCTTTATAGTGCACTACATATAAAATAGGCTATTTACATATTTTTCACTGACATAAGGAGTCCTTGTGTGTTTTTAGTTTTGATTGACTGAAAAGTATAAACTAAAAATCCACCAACAACTAACAGAAGCTGTCCCTAACTAGTGTCAGCTGCATATTGGCAAAACAGGACATGCTATGGCTGTGCATTTAGACCTTATTGATGAAGACAAATATAATTTCATCATGTCATGAAGGGTCAAGATAACAAATATGTTTTTTTTGTACGCTTTTGGTATTGCAAGTAAATAATCCTCACAGTTTCAGTTCTCACTTACTTTTCCTGGTAGAAAATTCATTTAAAAATAATACACTGTTGTTGATAAGTATATTATGGCAATCAGTACAAAAAGGTTTTTAAAAAGTAGTCTGAAACCACCGACATGGATTTTGGATGCCCCAAGTTAGAGTAATTCTGTGATTAATGTGCAAATCTTGTGATATAAGAGGCTGATTTCATGTTTGATGGCGAGTGGATTTTCATTTTCCAGGTTAAGCCTGTGCTGTCAAGCATTGCATGTTTTAAAAAGATTTTGGAAGATTTGTCCTCATAAATATGTTTTGTGGTATGCGGTGTTGGGAGAACTTAGCTTTTCATCTGTGAGAGTGTACAGAGAGATAAGAGACCGTTTGTGAATAGACAGCATGGAGGAAACACAGATAAAAGGTTCAAGAGACTGACTGGAAGGCAATGGGCTTAAGAAAGTTAATAGAACTTCACAGGTAATCCCACAACTGCACAGCAGAGATAATGTATGGAGAGGCCTACATCTGAGTAGTACCTTATGAAGCAACCTCATGACTGAAATCAGTAACGTTTCTGTCCTACTCATAGTGATTTTCCACAGTCAGTACTGAACAGCACGGTACATTTTAAAACCTGTGATCCAGCATTTAGTCATTATTTACATTGCCAAAATACAGTGTAGTCTGAGACTGCTGGTGACAATACTGCTATTTTGCATTTTTCTCTAATTTAATACAATGTTTTTTTCCTTACACATTACTGAAATCTTTTGATAAATTTCAGACTTCATTAGTCTTTGATAGGCTCCCCCTTTTGCTATGCTCTTGAGCTGGTATGGACTTCACAAGTTTGTACAAAATCTGATGACGCATGTAATCTCAACATGATTTCAGATGGGGGTGGGAATCGCTGGCACCTCGCAATTTGAATCAGTTACCATTCAGAGGGCTGTGATGTGAATATTAATTGATTATAGATGCATCTTTTCTCTATACAGGATTTATATTTTTCACAGTGATTCCATGGCCATAAGGTGGTTAGAATAGCTGTCTTTGTTCAGTCTTTTACTCGTCTTTACATTCAGTTAAAATCAACCTTGTTTATATTATCATACGTCTTGCCTCAATAGTAATGTGACAACCAGCAGGTCAGCTCTCTCCAGCACCAAAAGGGGAAAAATCATGTGTATCTGAATGGTACAGCTACAGGTGATTTTCACAGGTCAGTAGATGTAGATCTAAGCATTTTTTCTATTTACTGTCTTTTTTACATGAAATGTAAGGGAAATGATCAAAATTATAAGATTATATTTATTTAAAATTATAATTTACAAAATTATGTAAAATTCAAGTATTGAAATAACATGGAAATGTAATAATGTTTTCATTTGATCTTAAGATACCATTACAGTAATTAAGAATCTACTCTGTTTGTTTAAAAACCTGTGTGGCTAACTATGGTGTTTTTTATTTACTGACTGATTATTTTTAGATGTGTGTTTTCAAGATCTGAAATAATCTCAAAAAGGAATCTAGTGGGAGTCTTGCAAATAGTGACCATGCAAGATAACTAGCCTTTGCAAAATCATAGTCTGTGACTAAAAACTATGACTTGTCTTTGGATATGAGGGTGTCAGATTTAAGCCTATTAAAAGTATTTTCAGAGTCTTCTATCATATGTTTAGTGTGAAATATCTTTGAGATGGGATGCTGTATCTCAGCTCCAAACTGCATAACATAGCGTGAAAGGCCTGATTCTCAATGGCTGAATACGGATGCAAATCCCTGGCAATAAAAGTTGAGATAGAATTAAACAAAAGAAAAAGGGATTAGGACCCAAGTGCAGTTAGCTCCAGATGAAAGTGGTGAACCAAAATATAATAAATAAAAGAAATAATAGTTCACCGAAAGTAAAGGTAAATAATAAAGTGTGACCCGTAATTGCTTTTTCTGAGTTTGATGGACTACTCATCTTTGACATCGCTTGTTCTTCTCTGGTGAGTCTTTGTTATGTGCATGCCACAGGCTGTCCAGGTGGTGCTGCACTTCTGCACTTCAGAGTTCAGCCTTTTGTGTTCGTTCATCAGCATCATCAAGAAACATTTAAAAAATCAAGTTTTGTCATTCGAGATTTGGTGCAGAATTGTCCTTGTCTGCATTACGATGCATCTAAGAATCGATTTTTCTCCAATGCTAATTTCAGAAATTTTGCAAATATCGTCTTGTGATGTTACTCAATACTTTTCTTTCTCTGTCTTCAAGTGCCCCAATAAATGTTCAGTAGGGTTTAGGTCAAGTGACTGTGGAGAACAGTCCATGACAGTCATCACTTCTTGATCTTCTTTCATCTTCAAGTAGTTGTTGCAAAGCTTTGAGGTGTGAACTTTTTTATGAATTGCTCAACTGTTGAAAGTTATACATTTCTGAGGCTGCCCTTGACCCACATAAAACCTACCCTTTCGTCAAGTTTAATCCCAAATTACTTATGTATGTATATGCATTATATAAAGTATAAAATGATGATGTAGTAGTACTTACAGTGGTGCTTGAAAGTTTATGAACCCTTTAGAATTTTCTATATTTCTGCATAAATATGACCTAAAACATCGTCAGATTTTCACACAAGTCCTAAAAGTAGATAAAAAGAACCCAGTTAAACAAATGAGACTAAAATATTATACTTGATCATTTATTTATTGAGGACAATGAGCCAATATTACATATTAGTGAGTGGCAAAAGTATGCGAACCTTTGCTTTCAGTATCTGGTGTGACCCCCCTGTGCAGCAAAAACTGTAACTAAACGTTTCCTGGAACTGTTGATCAGTCCTGCACACCTTCTTGGAGGAATTTTAGCCCATTCCTCCATACAGAACAGCTTCAACTCTGGGGTGTTGGTGGGTTTCCTCACATTAACTGCTCGCTTCAGGTCGTTCCACAACATTTCCATCGGATTAAGATCAGGACTTTGGCTTGGCCATTCCAAAACATTAACTTTATTCTTCTTTAACCATTCTTTGGTAGAACGGCTTGTGTGCTTAGGCTCGTTGTCTTGCTGCATGACCCACCTTCTCTTGAGATTAAGTTCATGGACAGATGTTTCAAAGATAGGATAAGGTTCTTATGCTGGAATGCAGCATTTTAATTTCTCCAAACATGACGCTTTTCTTTTAAACAAAAAGTTCTATTTTGGTCTCATCCATCCACAAAACGTTCTTCCAATAGCCTTCTGGCTTGTTCACATGATCTTTAGCAAACTGCAGACGAGCAGCAACGTTCTTTTTGGAGAGCTGTGGCTTTCTCCTTGCAAAACTGCCATGCACACCATTGTTGTTCAGTGTTCTTCTGATGGTGGACTCATGAACATTAACATTAGCCAATGTGAGAGAGGCCTTCAGTTGCTTAGAAGTTACCCAGGGATAGTTTGTGACCTCGCCAAGTATTACACGCCTTGCTCTTGGAGTGATCTTTGTTGGTCGTCCACTCCTGGGGAAGGTAACAATGGTAACAAAAGAGCAAGTTTTGATAGATCCCTGTTCTAAAACAGGGTGCCTACTGACACCTGATTGTCATCCAGTGATTGAAAACATCTGACTCTAATTTCACCGTCAAATTAACTGATAATCCTAGAGGTTCACATACTTTTGCCACTCACTAATATGTAATATTGGATCATTTTCCTAAATAAAGAATTTTTATGCAGAAATATAGAAAATTCTAAAGGGTTCACAAACTTTCAAGCACGACTGTACATGGTGCATTAAATGCCCAGTACATGCATATATCAGATTCAGCCATAAGAAAGAGCCCAATTTGCTTTATTACCTACGCAGAAAACCAAATCTGGTTCCTGTCTATAACACTGCCTACTTTCAGTGACGTCCACCTACCTTGTTATTATCTGGCTCTACTGCTGTAACAAGCAGCGTCTTCCATCATGAGTATCACCGCTAACTGCATATGTATGTGCACATGTGCATGAGAGAAAACATTTTCTGTTGTCCCACAGCTGTCTTTTCTAAATGCTACAACCATTACAGAATAATTAGCTACTGAGTAAATGGAAGTGGAGGGTTTAAGAGGAGAAGTCCACAGAACATCATTTATTTCCACTGCTCCTCCTCTTTAAGGGTGCTATGCTAGCCCATAGCTTATAGAAGGAATTCGGATAACAGGAGGTTGAGTAATTTGTTTGTGTTTGTTTAATGCCATCACACACAAAGGTTGCACTGAACATTCTTTGTATTTTCACTAACATTTTCACATTTTACATGAACTTAAAGCAAGAAACATTAGCTAAATGGGTATATGAGGAACTACGACACAGACCCAAGGGGTAGTAGAAGTGTGGAACAAGATACATGAGAAGGGTGAACAAGGTGGAGAAGAGAAACCCTGGACAGTACTCAGATAACAAGCTGTGAGACTCAATAAAAAGTACCCAACAACATAAACTATGCTTGCAAAATCACTGACAAGTAGAAAGGTGATTGGAGTAAGCTGGAAGCAGTTAGGAAATATGCTCTGGCACATATGTTAGTTAGACTCTTATGCACAACAGCACTACAAACCACTAGATTCTGCCAACCTCCTTTTTCTGACACTAGTACTTTCTATTACAATGGTATCTCAGTTCTCGTCATTAATTCGTTCCAGATAACTTGTTGAGAACAGAAAGCAACGAGTGCCGAGCAAATTTTTCCCATAAGGAAAAATGTAAATGAAAATAATCAATTCCAGACACCAGAAAATCCACCCTGTATAAGGCATTATATGCATTAATGGAGTTCCCTGATTTATGAAGTGGATATGGTTCGACAAATCCATCATAAGTCGCGTATCATGAACCGATGAGTTTAACAAGTGTTTGGTAGAGCAGGCTATACTGTATCATAGCGGAGATATGGAAAGATCATTATGATAAGTAATGATAAGTAAGTTAATTTTGACAAGACTTACATTAACCTACAGTTGGTCAAAATCATTAACACAAAGCTTATTCTAGAATAAAGTGTTGAAAAATGTCATGTAATTTAGCGAGTAATTGAAAGTGAAAAGTAAGCACAAAACGTACTCTATTGATGAACTCTGGGCACTAGCATAGCCACTAAGCTAATTGCAGACTGTGTTCTGGAGCATTCAATTCCTGTTTTGCTTTTGGTTGGCTCTTACAAAATAACCATTTTAGGACTCATGGAGACTTATTTGCACTAAGAGTACAGTACTGTAGATGTAAAATAAAGAAAAATGTGATAAAAATAGCAGAGATCTTCTCTGAGGGCTATTGTGAACCGGAATCACTGTGTACTGAATAGTGACTTGTGAATCAAGAGACAATAGAGAGACACCACAAAAGAGAAAACATGAATTTAAAGCACAATGGTATGCAGAGAGCACCTACATGTAATAGAGCATATGTAGAAACAGACAGAAATAATATACATACAAAGTAAACAAGCTAAAAATATTTATTGGGAGAACATGGGAGTTTAAAAAGAAAGAGCAGAGTTGTAACAGGGAAGAGTAGCTGGTATGGAAATGAACTGAAGGATTGCGAGAGATCAGATAAAGGCATGGTAAGACCAGCTGCAGATGGGAGTGTGAGAGAAAGAAAGCAGCAGGAGGGTGAGCAGTCACTGGGGGCCACTGCAGCACTGGACTGTTGACAGCCTTGTCATCTGAATTTAACGTGATATGTGTGTGCCTCATGGGGAGCCCATACACTGCTCCCTCTCTCCCCACCTATACTCTATCAGTGTAATCATGACTGTCCAGGGAGCTCAGAGGAAGGACACAGACTTGTTTTAGCTTGTCAGAATAAATTGGTAAATGGCATTAAAAGGACCTTAATGGGGCCATGAGAACATGATATATGGGAAGTGAGGCTGCACAGACCTTTGGTGTGTCCTGCTTTAATTTGCATTATGTCTACAAAAGCAGCTTTATATGTTGACTTAAAATTCAGATAAAACATTAAGCAAACTGCAATTTAAATTACTACATTCAAATGCGGCCCTGATTACTGATGTACATTTTGTTTCATATTTATGAACCATTCTGGGAATCAGATTCTTCTGATAGCTCAGAGAAATAAAGAAAGGTTGACTGTTCCTAGTAAGATGGAACACACAAGTTTAGCTTTTGAAGTGAATACTAAGTGTAATCTTTCCATTCCTGCTGTTTTTATTGCCTCTATTGTTGCTATGCTTTCACAGTGTCGGTATCATAGACTTTGATAAGCAGTTATGTGCTCTCTAGCTAAATTCAGTCTCTGTCACCAGCCAGCTTTTGTTAAGCATCCACATTTTCCTCTGTATCAGCTTTCCCACAACTTTAATGCTACAGTGCAGATGATTTTTTTGTTAAAAATAAGAACACTCTTTAATCAGGAGTTAAAGACACAGGTAAACCTGCTCTCGGTCTCCCTGCATTGTACATAATAACAGTTATTCAATTTCTGATTTCTCCTGACATAAATCTTATGTCAGAACATATGCCATATTAACACCATATGCCATCATGCCCAAACATGGAAGTAGATGAAGATGCATCGAAGAAGATATAGTATAGCTACTGTATATAAGTATATGAAGTGAAGTTGCTTGACTCTGTTTGCTGTGATTATACTCTGTATTTAAATCAAGCACATGGATATGACTTCATAGGACAGCAAACATACCTTGATGAGTGAACTGTCTTAGTTGGATTTCTAATTAAAAGATAAGGTAGGAGGCAGATTGGACAAAATTAACAAAATACAGGATAAAATGTATCAAGATGACAAAAATATTTTCTCTTTTTGTTGGTTTGGAGGCCTCTGGTGTGTGTCACATGACAACAGACCCCCAATCTAAGGAGCACTGAGCTTCTGGTGAGATGGAACACACTTGTACATACACACATATTCATTCATTCATTCACTCACTCACTTTTTTATCCGCTTCATCCTGAACAGGGTCACAGGAGAGCTGGTTTCTAGCCAGTGGCATGGAAGCCAGGAACAACCCTAGACAGGGCGCCAATCCATCGTAGGGCACATTCACTCACACACTCATACATACCCTCACACGCTTGGGGAACTTTAGAGACATCAATTAACCTAACACGCATGCCTTTGGACAGTGGTAGGAAACCCATAGTTTCCCCAGAGTACATGTAGACTTCACACAGAAAGGACCCAGATCACTCCTCCTGGGGATTGAACCCAGGACCTTCTCGCTGTGAGGCGACAGTGCTATTCACCCACACATATTCATACTATTCATATTCACATTCATATTCATATATTCATCACGCCTTGACCTTTGGATGGGATTTCCAAAGGTGCCCATGAACTGATACAACTTCTTGGTGTCAGGAACCACTTCAGACTTCCTGTATGTCTATAATGCCAGAAACTGTATGGAACCCTGAAACCAACAGATAGACTCACCTCCGCAGAGGTGGGATTCACAACCCATTAGCACAGTTACAGAGTTGCATATGGTTCCTTGCTAGTACTTTACAGTGGTAGTCATGTTAAGGTGCACAGTAATGCTTCATTTTTATAACACACTGTAATCACAGTGCAACCAGTACAACTCCAGTAAAAAAAAAAATGACTTGCGCTATGACATCCCAAATCCTCAAACCTACTGAAGTTTATGTTCAACACAGAAAATTGGTGGTGAAACTGAAATATTCTAGTAATTGTCACTGCAGTATTGCTCTTTGATCATTAAACTCAAACTCCTCCCGGTGAACACTGCAGCACAGCATGAAAAATCTGCTTTGAAGTCCCAGCCACAGGTCTATAGGACACTCACTGACTGCGAACACTGTGATGTGTTCATGTGGCTGCTGTTATGAAAAGCATGAACTATTTTGCAACTGGAAATGGCATTGAACAGGTTATTCTGAGCCGCATCGGGATGACTTAACTGTCAGTGAATGGAATGTGGGTAGATGTGTTTTGTGAAGCAAAATTTTGTTTATCCCGCCCTGAAGCGTGGCATCGCTTGGCTGACGATTGGCCGACCTCTCAAAGTAAATTGTTAATCAGGAATATGACTGAATTATCAAACTTCAATTAATCAGTGCTAAGGCTTACAGTTTATTTACATTACTTACAACTTACAAACATTAAATAACAAGATGTGTTATGTAAAATACTGCAGCTCCACAGGAGGGATATGAGAATCAGGTTAACACATTGAGCAGGCTGACACAGTGCTGCAGGATAAAAGCAAATAAAACACTATAATTTGCTATACGAATTTATTCTGTGGCCACTCTTAGTTCTTGTGTGCTGTATTGTAAGACTGCATAGTGAGTACATCTAAAAACAGAGGGAATATATTGCGGGCATTATGTTGCAGCCAGCAGCAGTGAGATAAATCTCTTGTTGAATGGAGTGTGCTCGCTTTTTCATGCAGTTTTGTTGCTGTATAACACTGAAGATAATATGGAAGAAAGAATGACATCAGCAAAAGTGAATTGACTCTGGTAAACTGTGTCCTAAACCACACACTACACTACCAATGCCTGCCTAGTATCAATTAGGACTTTGTGGATTTGGAAACAGCCCTTACTCAAGTGAACTGCCATAGGCATATCAATATCAGTCCATGCTTGGGAGTGGAACACAGCACAATTCAGATTAAAACATGTGTCCCTGCAAATTGCTTACAACATCACATTAATGCCAGAAAAGTAATATAAAGAAGATATGATGTGTTCACCTTTCCATGAAATTCATTCATTGTCTTATCCGTCTAATTCTGGCCAGGGTTGCGTGAAAGCCGGAGCCTATCCAGCAGCACAGGGCACAAGGCAGGAACAACCCCAGACAGGGCGCCAATCCATCGTAAAACAAACACTCACAAACTCATACACAGACTCATATGCTTAAGGTTCTTTGGAAACACCAACTAACCTAACACACGTCTTTGGAATATGGGAGGAAACCGGAGTGCCCAGAGTAAATCAAGGCAGACACGGGGAGGACATGCAGACTTCACACAGACGGAGTCTGGGATCCAGATTGAACCGGGAAACTCTGAGATGTGAGGTGAAAGTACTAACCACTGCACAACCATGCCATCCCCGTTCCATGTCAAAAGCACAAATTCACAAGTAACCATACCATGAGTCTTAAAGGTCTTAAAGGGAACTTATTATGTAAAATTCACTTAGTGTTTGGGTAGCTGAAGTGCCTACCAACCTAGAAATTGTGGAATCAGACAATCCAGTAATTTTTGTAGGATGCTTAGTTCTGTAGGATGCAAGCTACTAATTCCACCCATGGTTTGAGGACTAAATTTGGGAAGGTGCAACATTTTGTTCTGTCAAGCACTGGATCAGCTACTTTATGTTGAATCTAGGAGCTAAGCAGTGGAAATGTTCTGCTGTTGGCTCCACGTGACTCGTTTTAGCAAAAACTCGATTCACGAATCATGATTCACGATTCAATACACTGTGATTCAATGAGTTACTAGAAGATCTCTGCTGTGTTTATCGAGTTTTTCTTTATTTTTACATCTACAGTACTGTATTTGTAGTTAATAAGTCTCCATGGGTCCTAAAAAGCTTAGTATTGACAGCCAACTGAAAGGCAAACAGAAACACAGAAATCCTGCAGAAAACAGGCTGCAGGTAGCTAGCAGCTATGCTACTGCCCTGAGTTCACCAATAGAATAAGTGTTTTGCTTTTAGTTTCACTTTCAATCCATTACTCACTAAATTACATGATATCTTTCAACATTTTATTGTAAAATAATCTTTGTGTTAACAATTTTTTCCAACTGTATGTTAATGTGTTTAAACATTAACTTACTTATCATTACACGTTACAGTATAGACCGCTCTACCAAACACTTGTTACGCTCATCGGTTCATGATATATTTAACTTATGATGGATTTGTCGGAACATATCCCCATCGGAAGGGAGCACATGTACAATGCAACTCCATTAATGCATATACAGTGGTGCTTCAAAGTTTGTGAACCCTTTAGAATTTTCTATATTTCTGCATAAATATGACCTAAAACATCATCAGATTTTCATACAAGTCCTAAAAGTAGATAAAGAGAACCCAGTTAAACAAATGAGACAAAATTATTATACTTGGTCATTTATTTATTGAGGAAAATGATCCAATATTACATATTAGTGAGTGGCAAAAGTATGTGAACCTCAAGGATTAGCAGTTAATTTGAAGATGACATTAGAATAGGGTGTTTTCAATCAATGGGATGACAATCAGGTTTGCTCTTCACAACACACGTTTGTGGAAGTGTATCATGGCACGAACAAAGGAGATTTCTGAAAACCTCAGAAAAATAGTTGTTGATGCTCATCAGGCTGGAAAAGGTTACAAAACCATCTCTAAAGAGTTTTGACTCCACCAATCCACAGTCAGACAGATTGTGTACAAATGGAGGAAATTCAAGACCATTGTTACCCTCCCCGAGAGTGGTCGACCAACAAAGATCACTCAAAGAGCAAGGTGTGTAATAGTTGGCGAGGTCACAAAGTAACCCAGTGTAACTTCTAAGCAAATGAAGGCCTCTCTCACATTGGCTAATGTTAATGTTCATGAGTCCACCATCAGAAGAACACTGATCAGCAATGGTGTGCATGGCAAGGGTTGCAAGAAGAAAGCCACTGCTCTCATTGCAGTTTGCTAAAGATCACAATGGACAAGCCAGGGAAGGCATGGGAAGAATGTTTTGTGGACGGATGAGACCAAAATAGAACTTTTTTTGATTTAAAAGAAAAAGTGTTATGTTTGGAGAAAGGAAAAAACTGTATTCCAGCATAAGAACCTTATCCCATCTGTGAAACATGCTGTCCATTGAACTGAATATCAAGAGGAAGGGGGTCATGCAGCAAGACAACGACATAAGCCACACAAGTCGTCTACCAAAGAATGGTTACAGAAGAATAAAGTTTAATGTTTTGGAATGGCCAAGTCAAGTCTGACCGTAATCCAATCGAAATGTTGTGTGGAAGGACTGAACCGAGGAGCAGTTAATGTGAGGAGAAGACCACCAACCTCCCAGAGTTGAAGATGTTCTGTATGGAGGAATTGGCTAAAATTCCTCCAAGCCAGTGTGCAGGACTGATCAACAGTTACAGGAAACGTTTAGCTGCAGTTATTGCTGCACAGGGGGAGCCACACCAGATACTGAAAGAAAATGTTTGCATACTTTTTGCCACTCACTAATGTGTAATATTGGATCATTTTCCTCAATTAATAAATGACCAAGTATAATATTTTTGTCTCATTTGTTTAGCTGGGTTCTTTTTATCTATTTTTGGGCTTGTGTGAAAATCTGATGATGTTTTAGGTCATATTAGGTCATATTTCTGGGGGTTTGGAATGGATTAATTCACTTTACAGTATTCCTTATGGGAAAAATTTGCTTGGTACTAGTCATTTTCGGTTCTCGACAAGCCTTCTGGAACAATTTAACGACAAGAACCAAGGTACCGCTGTAGTTATATAGCATTGTAAATGCTACATCATCTACTGTATTTTTTAACATGTACAATTTCTGTATTTTTTAACATTAACGTTTTGACTTACTTTTGCTCAAAAATGAATGCACATGCATCAGTCCCAAGGATGATTTGAGTGGCTCATTATCATGAAAAGGAACAGGCACTCAAAACCAATCATTCTGAGAAGGGTTGTTTTGACAGGATGAGAAGAGTGCTCTGGTGGCCTGTCTTTGTGGTATTTTGACAACAGCATGTCACAGTCATTTTGTTAAGACTCCAAGGAACTGTGTAAGCTTGTGGAAAAAGAGTATAATATGTCACCTTCAGAGATCTGTTCATTGTCCTCGTTTGTAAGTGTATTCCATATTTCCTGGGCTCAAGTATTACCATCATGATGGTAATGCTCCAAAGTGATGTAGATGTGCTAATAGACCATTCCTCCAAGAGTTCAAATGCAGATGTATACTCAGCTATGGCATATGGTACTAATCAGGAGATTTTGTGTGCTTGTGTGTCCTTACCTCTGTGGAATACGATCATAGTTCATTATTATTCCTGTTGAATGAGTGGCTGGTGTGCTTGGGTGAGCGCTCCATCCTCCTGGGTGAATGTAAACTTTGATTGCATCCCTGTCAGAGAGGAGATGGTGTAGACACGTACACAGGAGGTTGACACACAAATCCCTGTCATCTATCAGATGTGTCCATCTTCCAGATACCTTCACACACCCTCACACCCTCCTTGTGATTAAGGCTGCAGTTATTCTGTCAGTTTCACCACAGATGGTGTTTGCCGGTCTTCATCTACCATAATCATCCTTAAAAGTAAATGACCTTGTCGATTTTCATCGCACTTCTTGCTATGATGCTGCTGTCAAAATCTTCTTCCTGATCAAAGAAATATAGAATTTGCCCTTGATCGTTGACAATTTCTGTTTGCTATCTCAAAAGAAAATTGGGGAAACGGTTGATCAATAGTAACCTTTCATCAAGTAGTGCAAGGTTTTAAGAGGAACAAGTGTTTTTTTTTCCTAAAATAGCCTGAATTAGTGCAGAAAGAGGTAAAACAGATGAATGTTTTTGTTATAGAGGACAAAGAGAAAGTCTAAATGGCTACTAGGTGTGTTATCAGTCATTCTCGATTCAATCAGCTTTGTCAAAGGAAATTAATTAAAGTTGTAAACAGTTGTCACAGAGGTCAAATTGACAAAAGTATTGTAGCCAGACAAACAGTGACACATATATTACACCACTCACCATAGCTTATTGCCATATTGGTGCTATAAGAGTATAAAAAGAAAGATTTTTGGAGGAATACAGCAAACAAGGAGCTTAGACTTACGACAATTCACTGTAATTACATAATTATAAAGTACAAATGTTTTATACAACCAGTGTCAGGTGCACGTAGGAATGGTAGAGACGAGCGCAGGTTTCCAAAAGCAAAACAAAGGTTTATTAACAAAAGAAGTAATGAATAATCCAATCAACCAAAGTCCACCAAACAAAGGGGAACACATATAACAGAAAGCGTATAACGGAAAACACAGGGCACGATGATACACTCAAGCATGGCGTGAAACACGAAGCATGAGGTAAGCTAAAGTAAACAATTGAGTGTTGACATGCTCAAGCGTAGCTAGCTCAAGGCTAAAGTTAGCGGAGCTTACCACAGGAAAAAGTCCAACACGGACGGAACGCAAAACACGCAGGTAATCCTCTGCGGACGAAACGCGAAACATGTAGGTAATCCCAAGCAGACGGAATACGAAACATGCGGGAAATCCACACAGGGAGGCGCGCACAGCGTGCTCAGCACACAACTGAGTCAATACCACACCTACTGACTCAAATTTTCTCATCAGTGAGCCTGACACGGACGTCCTTGGAGCAGTCACTGGCACGGCATCCTCAGAACAGGCATGGATATCCAAGAAACAAGCACGGGCAACCTCGAGGCAGGCACTGAAACGGATGTCCTTGGACGAGGACTGGCACAGACATTCTCAGAAGTGGCACGGACATCCGCGGAGCAGGCACTGGAACGGACGTCCTCAGTACAGGCACTGGAATGGACGTCCTTGGGGCAGGCACTGGCACGGATGTCCTTGGAACTGGCGCGGACGTCCTCGGAGCAGGCACTGGCACTGACATCCTCGGAACAGGAACGGACATTCTCGGAGAAGGCACTGGAACGGACATCCTCGGAGCAAGCACTGGCACCAACATCCTCGGAACAGGCACGGACGTCCTCAGAGCAGGCACTGGAATGGATGCCCTCAGTACAGGCACAGGGACGGACCTCCTCGGAACAGGCACTGGCACAGACGTCCTCGAGGCAGGCACTAGCATGGATGTTCTCAAAACTGGCATGGACATTCTCAGAACAGGCACTGGAATAGACGTCCTTGGGGCAGGCACTGGCACGAACGTCCTCTGAACTGGCACGGATGTCCTCAGGGCAGGCACTGTCACTGACGTCCTCCGAACAGGTACTGGAACAGACGTTCTTGGTGCAGGAACTGAAATGGACCTCCTTGGGGCAGGCACTGGACCCTCCGGAACCGACGTCCTCTGACATGACACTGGAACGGACGTCCTGGGAACAGGAACTTGAATGGGTCATTCATGGAACTGGAGTGGACATCCCCGGAACGGCATAGGAGTAGGCGTCTTTGAAACATACACTGGAACAGACGTCCTCTGGAAGCCTCTTGCTCTGAACATCCTCTGGAAGCGATGTGTTCCGGACATCCGCAAAGCAGTCACTAGCACGAACCAACGCCTTCTCGGCTGACCTGGGAACGAACGCCTTCTCGGCTAACCTCCAACTCGACTCCTCCAACTGCTGGCGAGCTGAAGATTCAGTAAATGACGGCCGAATGGAGGTATCTGCGGCTGGTTGGTGGATCTATGCTTTGATCCGCATGTTGATTGCTGGATCGCCTATCCCATGAGCCCCTTGCTTATGCTTAGAGGTGAGGCCAAAATTTGGCCAAAGCTTCTCAAAAAGCTGTTTGCAAGTCCCGGGTTCTAGCCGTGACCAGTTCCTGACAGCCCACTGCAGCACCTCGCCTGTAAGGCACCAATAAACAAAAAAAATCTTGCTCGTACACCACATACTGAGGCGTCTGGTGCAGGTACTCAGAGCACTGCTGGAAAATGCAAATTAAATATCACACTGTTTCTTGCATTTACTTTGATCTTTATTTCATTACAGACAGTAGGAACCCAAGATACATCATATTTTGTCTGGTCAGCTTAATTTAATTTGTTAATAAACACCCGTTCCTGAATTATAGGCCTACAGCATGTTCTGAACAAGTTGGGACTATAAATCATAAAAGACATTTTGGCACCAAGGACATCAAACGATGAAGTGTTTCAGGTGTTATTTTGTCTCATTCTTCCTTCAAACATGATTTATGGTGTGCAACAGTTTGGAGATGTCGTTGTCGCAGTTTTCATTTCAAAATTCTCTACACATGACAACCATTTCTTCCAAAAAGATCTGGAATACTTATTTGTATGACCACAATACATTTCCACTGTGTGATGTTTCATCCCAGATGCCCCGATCCCAGAGAAATCAACGCCGCTTCAGGACGTACAATGGGGCAAAAAAGTATTTAGTCAGCCACTGATTGTGAAAGTTCTCCTACATAGAAAGATGAGAGAGGTCTGTAATTTTCATCATAGGTACACTTCAACTATGAGAGACAAAATGAGAAAAAAAATCCAGGAAATCATATTGTAGGATTTTTAAAGAATTAAATTGTAACTTATTGTCAGGGATCGCATCGTGACATGTATGGAATGCAGCCCGCTGACGCACACACTCGCGTTCTGAGCTGCCTGCATCTTTCTGACGGCTTTGATGTTTTCTTTTATTATATTTCTTTTGATAGGAATACAGGTACCTCTGGGGGGTTGCCAGGAGGCAGCTCGGTAAAGATAGGGCCCTAGATAGGGTAGGGTCAGCGTTTTGTTTATTTATATTTTTTTACTTTTACCGAGCTGCACTGGCAGCTCTGAGCCTTTATCCCGCCATCATTTCTCACGCCGTTGCCCCCCCCCCCTTCCTGCAACCGTGCCATACCCCCGCGGCCGCATTTTGAACCGTGGTCGAGTGGCACTAGTTCGCGGAAGCTCCTGTCGGGTACTGCGCATGCGCAGACACGAGGTGCTTATTGCGCAATGGAGGCACGCCATAAGCGTGCTGTCAATAACAGCACTTTACGATTACACCGTGCAGTTTCTTTTATTTAGTTTTATTTATTATTCATATCTTCTGTTTCATTTCTTTTTATTTATTTGGTTTTATTTCAGTTATCAATACCAACTGCACTTGGGTCCCAAGCTGTTTATGTTTTGTTTTAATACGGTAATATGGCGAACCGTAACAGTATGCAGCGACCATCAATGGGACCCCAGTCGCCCCAGTTGCCCTAGTCGCCGCGGTCGGCGGGCTTGTTTACCCGGATCACGGCTGTCTTTTGGGGGCCCTTTCAGTGACTTCGGCCGGGTCACTGAGGCACTGGACTACCAAAAGGTCCAGGGTTCAAATCCCACCTCTGCCAAGCTGCCACTGTTTGGTCCTTGAGCAACCCCTTAACCCACAATTGCTTGGATTGTAAGAATGTATAAATTGTAAATCGCTCTGGATAAGGGCGTCTGCTAAATGCTGTAAATGTAAATGTACAAATGTTGGAAGAATTTTAGCCCATTCCTCCATACAGAACAGCTTATGTTGGTGGGTTTCCTCACATTAACTGCTCACTTCAGGTCCTTCCACAACATTTCCTTTATTCTTTATTCTTCTTTAACCATTCTTTGGTAGAACGGCTTGTGTGCTTAGGGTCGTTGTAATTATCTGATATAATTCAGAATTCATTGTTCCATCAATGATGGTAAGCCGTCCTGGCCCAGATGCAGCAAAACAGGCCCAAACTATGATACTACCACCACCATGTTTCACAGATGGAATAAGGTTCTTATGCTGGAATGCAGTGTTTTCCTTTCTCCAAACATAACACATTTCTTTTAATTCAAAAAGTTCTATTTTGGTCTCATCCGTCCACAAAACATTCTTCCAATAGCCTTCTGGCTTGTCCACGTGATCTTTAGCAAACTGCAGATGAGCAGCAATGTTCTTTTTGGAGAGCAGTGGCTTTCTCCTTGCTACCCTGCCATGCACACCATTGTTGTTCAGTGTTCTTCTGAAGGTGGACTCATGAACATTAACATTAGTCAATGTTAGAGAGGCCTTCAGTTGCTTAGAAGTTTGAACTCGTCAACTATTACACGCCTTGCTCTTGGAATGATCCTTGTTGGTCGTCCACTCCTGGGGAGGGTAACAATGGTCTTGAATTTCCTCCATTTGTACACAATCTGTCTGACTGTGGATTGTTGGAGTCAAAACTCTTGAGAGATGGTTTTGTAACCTTTTCCAGCCTGATGAACATCAACAACTCTTTTTCCGAGGTCCTCAGAAATCTCCTGTGTTCGTGCCATGTACACTTCCACAAACATGTGTTGTGAAGAGCAGACTTTGATAGATCCCTGTTCTTTAAACAGGGTGCCCACTCACACATGATTGTCATCTGAATGATTGAAAACATCTTACTCTAATTTCACTTTCAAATTAACTACTAACACATACTTTTGCCACTCACTAATATGTAATATTGGATCATTTTCCTCAATAAATAAATGACCAAGTATAATATTTTGTCTTATTTGTTTAACTGGGTTCTCTTTATCTACTTTTAGAACTTGTGTGAAAATCTGATGATGTTTTAGGTCATATTTATGCAGAAATATAGAAAATTCTAAAGGTTTCACAAACTTTCAAGCACCACTGTATGTTGAAATTTAACAGTGACATTTTTGCTTTTACTGCATACAACTCATATTTGATGAATATTGTTGTGTGCATATCCACTTTCAACCTCTCTGAGAATGCTTTTTTTTATTGAGCTCTTTGTGTAGTGTAGTAAAGCCAGCAGATTTTTGTAAGCTCTCTGTGATGTCTATATATCTTCATCAACAGGTTGACTGCAAAAGTAATCCTCAAATCCCACATCATTTAGAGGACAAGGCACCATGAAGAGGGAGTAATCAGTAGTCTTCACTGTCAATATACTACAAGAATGGGAATTGATCCCTTATAAAGTGTTTGGGCAGAGGAGGTCATTTTGTGTTGTTGCTCTTTTTTGTGCTTTAATCTCTTAAACTCAGGGATTACTGTTCCAGGGGTAATTATTCCTTGCTTATTGGTCAGTCTGAGAGTTTAAGAGTATTTTCATTACATTTGAAGTGTACATTTTTGTTTGTTTGTTTTCACCAGAGAACACAGACATTGGCAGGGCACAGTCCATCATAGGGCTGGGTAGGGCTTGCTGTTGCATAGCATATTAGACTGCTGCCCTACCCAAGCACCCAGTGTGAATAGGTGCACAGCAAATACAAGTTTACATAGACACCTTTTTATTAATCCGTTTATTTCATGTTACTATGCCTTTCTTTTGGCCTGTAAGTGTAACTGGTATGGTTAGAATGTCATTTACATCACATTTCCAGTGGGTCAAAAGTTTACATACACCAGGTTGTCCCAGTAAGCACTCTAGAAGATTCCAGATATTGAACTTCAGATTTCAGAACTTTCAAACTGGCCAGCTGTCATAATTAAGAGATAATTGTGAGTGCATATGTGCATGTAGCTAAGGGCTAATCTGCGGAGTCGGTGCTTTTTGTCTTTCATACCTTGGAGAAAAATCCATACCAAGAAAGTCAGCCATGGTTTTAATTTGAAAAAATATTCCATCTGCCTTGTAGCATCATGCTCTGTGGATGTGTTGCTGAAAAAACTTCACAAAATAGATGGCATCATAAAGAAGGAGGAATATCTAGAAATACATATCAATACATCAGCCGGAACAGAAAGTTACAACGTGGTCCCAACTAGGTAGTCCAGTGATCCTAACTTCCACCAAAATAGGGAAAAGAAATGACTTAAAGACAACAAAAGTTGATTGAGTTACACCAGCTGGGTAAGGAGGAATAGGTATTATTCTGACAATCTTGTTAAAGGTTTCACCTCACATGGTTCAAGTTAAGCAATTAAAAGTACATGTCACAAATAATAACAACTTGTGTATACACTTTGGACTCATATTTTCAGCCTAGGTGTATATAACTGTACCATGTTCTTAGTTGCCAGTTTATCAGGTATTACATTGGTATACCAAATAAACAGACCACTCACTGGCCAGTTTATTATAATCATTTAAGGTGCACATTCTAGTCATATCTCATATTTCTTCTTAATACTACCTTCTATCTTCTTATCTACTATCTTCTTAATACTTACACACTGAATGTCCACTTTATTAAAGACTCCCACTAGTGTCTTGCCTTTCTGTCTCCCTTAAACAGCAAAGACACTTGAACTGGTCGTCCGCTGTTACAGCACATTCATGCTAAGGAATGGCAGGTTGTGCCTGCATTGTATTTGGATGCAATTTTCTTGCTTGTGCAAGTAAGAGCACACTTTATATATATTTTCTCTGTATACTCTTGACAGTCTGCATGAGAAAACCCCAACAGGTTGTCAGTTTTTGAAATTCTGGCACCAATTAGTCTAACACCGATGACCATGCCTCCATCGACGTTGCTCAGATCACTCGATTTTCCCATTCTAATGTGGATTCACAATGAAACTGATGGACAGAAAACTTGCTCAATTGATTGTATGCTGCACTCCCGTCACATGTCCAATTTTCATACAGGACTGGTGTTTCTAATAAAGTAGCTACTCAGTGCATATTCCACTTGTCAACATTTAAGCTGAGACTAAAGTGTTTTTCAATCCACGACAATGAGATGTAACACTACAACATGTAGATAGGATCTCTGTTTCTTGCAGGACCTGTGTGGTTAAGGCAAAACACTTAAAGTACTGCAAGTGCTTTGTAAATTTGTATTCTAAGGACAAGTAGTGGTTTGGTTATGCACAACATTCTGTCTTTCATTGTATTTCCCTTTTTAAACTGTAATTACAGCATAAAAAAGCTAAACATTACCAGTGTTAATAACATGATGACCTGTTATAGATTAAATAGATGTTTGTGTGTATTTGGTTACATTTTCTTTTATTGTAAAATATTGAAAATAACATAATAGTTGGCTGTATTAAAATACATTTGATTGAATTTCCAATTGCAAAAATAAGATGTACAGTATAAATAACATAAAGACCCAGCAGTGGTTCAGATAGTACATCTATTGATTAAGCTTGGTGCACCATTATGTTTTATAGTGTAATAATAAAAAAATTTATAATAATAATAATAATAATAATAATAATTAAACAACAAACTGTTACACTGGTAATTTCTTTCTTGATCTAAACTTTATCCTATTCATGCTGTTTTGTCAAAACCTATTTTTGTTAATTGAGGGGATAGTGGGCTTAGACTGCAGAGCTCAACTTTTTATCGCTCAGTTGTTCTTAAACATAAAAACATTCAATGGCGTATAGTGTGAAAAAGTGTCTAAATGTTACATGGTTTTCTGCAAGCATTATCCTGCTGAATTGCCATTTGAAATCCTACCATGAAAGGCAACATGTTGTTCTGCACATACTGTATCCCTGAATTGTTAGTGTCCTTCCTATCACTACTAGGGGTGACTGATTGTCATATGCGATATACTAAGAAACACACAATGAGAGGAACAGGCAAAATTCCACCAAAGCAGGATGTTTCAGAGTTTTTTGGTGGTTCAGATTCAGAACTGTTAGCTTCAGTTTGAAACTGTAAGTTTCATGAAAAAAACCCACTGAAATTCCATTTATGGCTGATTTTCCAGACGCTGATTGCACATGCTCATAATGACTGCTCATGTGGCATTATCAGGGATCATATAGTGCGAGTTCCCCAGTGACTAGTTGTAGGTCAGGCAATGAGCAACTGTTAATAAGACAGGCAGAGACCGATCTAAAACTGAAAGGAGTGAGTTGCATATTATCTTGATGCATGCTCAATGATCCAGGTAAGAAAATCCCAGAAGTTGAATCTGTTCATCTGGACATAGATTTTGTTAGAGAAACGTTTCGTCAATCATCTAAGTGACTTCTTCAGTCTCAGCTAGTTGGAAAACTTCCCCAATCTTATATACAGCACCTTTGCATAACGACTGGTACCAGCACCATTACATAACATTGGAACCAGTGATCAGTTTAATATGCAGATTGACATAGCCATTAACGACAATGGCCACGTGTGCCATTCACACTGGATTGGGGATGGGCTGCGATGGCTCCGTTGTAAGATGGTGAGAGGTGTACTCTGAGGCTAGCTGAGACTGAAGAAGTCACTTAGATGAGTGACGAAACGTTTCTCCAACAAAATCTATGTCCAGATGAACAGATTCAACTTCTGGGAGTTGCATATTATATTTCAGCATTAAACATTTGTGTATAATAATAACTAAACTCAGTATATCATACTAAGCTTCTTTTTTTGAAAATGTTCTAAATTAGATTAACATATGGAAATTAGTATGTTAAATGAAAATACTACGCAAGTTGTTCACATATTACATGTAGTCATTTAGCAGATGCTGTCATCCACAGCAACAATAGAACAATAGGCTGGATTAGGTTTACTGGTTATGGTTAGTTATATTTACTGTTTGGATCCATACATAGCAGGATCTTAAAGTAAGTAAAATCTAACCAGTTCAGAAAGTCCTTACATTTGCCTTACAATAAAACCATTCTACACGGACTGTATATAACATTTGTTTTGTAATTTCTTTTCTATAAATTGCATCCTATTCATGGTTTGAAATACATGTTATTTCAAAATACTATTTCTATTTCAGCAATACCTATTCAAGTTCGAAAGTAGGTAATTCTAAATGATACATCAATACAGATCCTGGTACTAGGCATTGGTGCAATACTGTGCTCATTTACTGTGCTTATTGTACTCATTAAAAGTGATCCATTATTTACATCTAATACTGTACAATTCCTGTGTGTGTCACAGCGTCTGTCCAGTGTCTCTTGTTAGCTTAGTGGTGGGGTATTTGGAAGCAGAGTTCACAAATATGTATTTAACTTTCTAATAGGAGGTTTTTACTTAAGTAATTAATCATTTTAATAATAATAATAATGATAATAACCGTAGACGTGTCTGATAGAACGTTATGTGACACAGACCTTTACAAGAAATTGTACTTTTGTTCATCTTTACAGCTATTATAACTCTACTGTATAAAATAAAGAGTGTTTTTTCTCTGCAGAGAAGGACTTACTCTGAGCTGAAGGGTGTTAAGAGCTAAAAAGTCATATGGTTAGCAGGGAGGTCATGCCAGTTCCCCTAAAAAACTCATTTAGCCTAATGTTTAAGCAAACAAGTGGTGAGTTGAATATCAATCACATCTGGGTACAAACTGGGACGTTCTCTACTGGTAACCCCATCCTGTTTAGGATGTGATGCATTGTGAGTGCATTTAGCAGTGCACAGTCTAGTAAAATTGAAAAATACTGCTTAATAACAGTTGTGCTAAACTTGAGAACTAAAAATGGAGCTCAGTTAGCATCTGGGTGATGAGTAAACGTAAACGATACCCCACTTGAGCATTTCAGACGAGACAGTGACATCAGTTAGAGGACATTGTTTCCCAGTTTAGCTCGAGCGTGATTGTGGCCACAGATGGGGCTTTCTATGTATGAGTCTGATTACTGTGAAAGCATGAGAGAACACATTATGTTTACACAGTCGTGCTGCACATTATTTCTAGGACAGTTTTGGCCTTTAGAGAAAAATAATCTAAGGACATCTGCTGCCCCTGAACACAGGTGATGGGCCTGAAGATCACCATTAAGCTATTTAAACTGTTTTATGCATGAAACAATAATGCACAAGTGCATGTGTTAGTTTGAATCTGCAGGCATTTATAAAATATTTTTTGTATCGTTACAAAAATGTATTTTATTATATCAGCATTGTTATTATCCTCAGTAATGTAAAAAACCTTTTTAAAAATCTATACTATATTATGTCTTTAATTTTTACATAAAACAATACAGTACTGCTTAAAATTAATAATAAGAATAGTTGACTGGAGTTGTTAAGAGGGGGTGTGGTGGTGCAGTGCTAAGAGCTGTCGGTTCCCCATACCTGTTTCTGGATTTCCATATTCTCCACGCGATGTTCTCCTCCCACATTCCAAAGACGTGTTAGATCAATTGGTGTCTCTATAGTATCACAGTTTGAGTTAGGGAGTGTGTGTTAGCCAGTTAAGCCCTGTCTCCCTGCGATCATGAATTGAATTATGCAGGTATGATACTGAATGAATGAATGCATGAAAATGTTAACCGTTATATTTGGGAATTTGATTACTTATATAACTAAAATATGTTCCATTTCTCGCCATAGTTTATTGACATCGTTATGGAACCCTGATCCAATCCAGAATATAATGTTCTCTCACATGTTTATTCAACCTACAGTGAGGCAAAAAAGTATTTGGTCAGCCACTGATTGTGCAAGTTCTCCTACTTAGAAAGATGAGATAGGTCTGTAATTTTCATCATAGGTACACTTCAACTATGAGAGACAAAATGAGAAAACAAAATCCAGGAAATCACATTGTAGAATTTTTAAAGAATTTAATAGTAAATTATTGGTGAAAATAAGTATTTGGTCAATAAATTTGGTTCAACTCAATACTTTGTAACATAACCTTTGTTGGCAATGACAGAGGTCAAACATGGCACTGCAGGGTCTGAGTCTCTCTTGGCGTAGTGTGTTACTGATGGTAGCCTTTGTTACTTTGGTCCCAGCTCTCTGTAGGTCATTCATCAGGTCCCTCTGTGTAGTTCTGGTATTTTTGCTCACTGTTCTCATGATCATTTTGACCCCACGGGATGAGATCTTGCATGGAGCCCCAGATCAAGGGAGATTATCAATGGTCTTGTATGTCTTACAATTACTCCCACAGTTGATTTATTCATACCAACCTGCTTGCCTATTGTAGATTCACTCTTCCCAGCCTGGTGGAGGTCTACAATTTTGTCCTGGTGTCCTTCAACAGCTCTTTGCTCTTGGCCATGGTTGAGTTTGGAGTCTGACTGTTTGAGACTGTGGACAGTTGTCTTTTATACAGATAACGAGGTCAAACAGGTGCCATAAATACAGGTAATGAGTGGAGGACAGAAGAGGTTCTTAAAGAGGAAGTTATAGGTCTGTGAGAGCCAGAAATCTTGTTTTTTTGTGGGTGACCAAATATTTATTTTCACCAATAATTTACTATTAAATTCTTTAAAAATCCTACAGTGTGATTTCCTGGATTTTTTTCCTCATTTTGTCTCTCATAGTTGAGGTGTATCTATGAGGAAAATTACAGACCTCTCTCATCTTTCTAAGTAGGAGAACTTGCACAATCAGTGGCTGACTAAATACTTTTTTGCCCCACTGTATGTATTTACCAAAAGTATGTTGACAGCTTGTTATGGCCTGTGCTGCGGATTGTTTAGATTAAAGGGTCAACTTCTCATACTAGTACTGTAAAAGACTGAAATGAAGCAAACATTGATATTCTAGGATTTCCTATTGGCTTGTTACGGCCTGTGCAGCGGATTGTTTGAATTACTGTGCATTTGTCTGTCTCTAAGTGTGGGAATGTCACAGTAGCCTTGTCTGACACTCGTTTTGATGCTTGCTTTGATACTCATTTTAGTTGCTGTCTTGCTTTTGCTTCAGATTATGTTGACTTGTGTACAATTGTGGTTGATACTTGTGCTTCTGGTCCCGATTCCTGCCCATGCTAGCCCTGATTATTTGCTTTTGTCCCTTAGATTTCAGATGAATTTGTACATGGCGACGGGAATTGTTGGTTGTTTTCTTCCTTTCCCTTTACCTCTTTTCCACTTCTGGCATCTCAATCCTACACTGTGACATAACACAGGTTTTCTAGGTAGTGATGTTTGTTATTTCAGCCACACTCACATTAAAAGTTTTATGATACGAAGCATATAGCCATCAACAAACAAAAGAATTGTGGCAGTAGAATGGGTTGTAGTGAACACCTCAGTGACTCAGTATGACACATTCATAGGTTTCCATATTGCCAACAATCATTTTGTCACCTTTTCTAAAATAAAGTCCATAAAGTAATTATCTGTCGACTTTAAAGGAGAACTTAACTGGCTTGACCTTTACTCAATCAACACCTTTGTAATGAACTGGGCTAATTGACAACCTCACAGTCATGTTCCAAGATCTAGTAGAAAGCCTTCTTAGAAGAGTGATGGTCTTAGTGTGGACAAACTCCACACTAATACCCATGTATATGGATGTAATCTTTGGATGTGTACCTTTTGTGAACTGTTTCTTTGCTCTGAACATCTTCCATTTTTCACCAAGGGGTTATATTCATACTGACAAAGCATATATGATGCTTTGTGCTCTTTTCTTCTTCAATCCTTTTATCTTTTACTTCTTAAGACTTCTGCAGGAATGCACTCTGCATTTCAATCAAAGGTTGGCATCTCTATGCAAGGGTCAAGAAACACCATTCTCAACATCCAAGCCTGCCGGCAGACCTGGGCTATTAATTCTTTATGCAGACAAATGCAGACATCTTTCTGGTCATTATCTTTCAGTATCTTACCATCGTCTTTCTTTCAGCTGACCTTGTTACACTCACAAGCTAATCCATAATGCAGCTGTGAGGCGCCTGATAAATACCACATAATGGATAACATCTTCCATTTGTTACCTGTCAGACATAGAATTGAGTTCCCCATCTTAACTCAATCTCAGGTTATTGTTTTCATAGATATCCCTTGGTCCCCATTATCTCCAAGTGGTAGCTGTTTTAATGTTCTGTGGCTCATTCTAACACTTGTCCAGCACAAATCAGAGAAAAATCTCCAAACGTCTCAGTCAAAAACTATCCATGTTCTACTATATACTGGTCCTTCTCAAAAAATTAGCATATTGTGATAAAGTTAATTCTTTTCCGTAATGTAATGATAAAAATTAAACTTTCATATATTTTAGATTCATTGCACACCAATTGAAATATTTCAAGTCTTTTATTGTTTTAATACTGATGATTCGACCGAGCACGCGACAGGCGTTCACTCACACCGGAAGGTGATCCTAATCGATATCGACAGGCAGTACCCGGTGGAGCGACCACAAAGCGAGCTGTCGAGAGAGAAACGAGAAGAGACCGCCAGAACCGACAAACTAACAACACAGCAAGAGGCGGACTAGGAGGGAAGAACGAGGCGCGACGGCCGGAGATGGAGCGGCGACGCCGAAGAGGAGCCGCAGACAGGGGACAAGAAATGGCACCGCAGGACCACGCGACCCCAAACAATTAGCACAAGGGAGTGAGAACGGCGTATCAACGAAGGCAAGTTAATTCTTTTCCGTAAATGTAATGATAAAAATTAAACTTTCATATATTTTAGATTTCTTTCATTGCACACCAATTGAAATAACTTTCAAGTCTTTTATTGTTTAATACTGATGATTTTGGCATACAGCTCACGAAAACCCAAAATTCCTATTTCACAAAATTAGCATATCATGAAAAGGTTCTCTAAACGAGCTATTAACCTAATTATCTGAATCAACGAATTAACTCTAAACACCTGCAAAAGATTCCTGAGGCTTTTGAAAACTCCCAGCCTGATTCATTACTCAAAACCGCAATCATGGGTAAGACTGCCGACCTGACTGCTGTCCAGAAGGCCATCATTGACACCCTCAAGCAAGAGGGTAAGACACAGAAAGAAATGTCTGAACGAATAGGCTGTTCCCAGAGTGCTGTGTCAAGGCACCTCAGTGGGAAGTCTGTGGGAAGGAAAAAGTGTGGCAGAAAACGCTGCACAAACGAGAAGAGGTGACCGGACCCTGAGAAGGATTGTGGAGAAGAGCCGATTCCAGACCTTGGGGGACCTGCGGAAGCAGTGGACTGAGTCTGGAGTAGAAACATCCAGTGCCACCATGCACAGGCGTGTGCAGGAAATGGGCTACAGGTGCTGCATTCCCCAGGTCAAGCCACTTTTGAACCAGAAACAGTGGCAGAAGCGCCTGACCTGGGCTACAGAGAAGCAGCACTGGACTGTTGCTCAGTGGTCCAAAGTACTTTTTTCGGATGAAAGCAAATTTTGCATGTCATTCGAAAATCAAGGTGCCAGAGTCTGGAGGAAGACTGGGGAGAAGGAAATGCCAAAATGTCTGAAGTCCAGTGTCAAGTACCCACAGTCAGTGATGTTCTGGGGTGCCATGTCAGCTGCTGTGTTGGTCCACTATGTTTTATCAAAGGCAGGGTCAATGCATCTAGCTATCAGGAGATTTTGGAGCACTTCTGCTGAAGAGCTTTATGGAGATGAAGAGTTCATTTTTCAGCACGACCTGGCACCTGCTCACAGTTCCAAAACCACTGGTAAATGGTTTACTGACCATGGTATTACTGTGCTCAATTGGCCTGCCAACTCTCCTGACCTGAACCCGATAGAGAATCTGTGGGATATTGTGAAGAGAAAGTTGAGACGCGCAAGACCCAACACTCTGGATGAGCTTAAGGCCGCTATCAAAGCATCCTGGTCCTCCATAACACCTCAGCAGTGCCACAGGCTGATTGCCTCCATGCCACGCCGCATTGAAGCAGTCATTTCTGCAAAAGGATTCCTGACCAAGTATTGAGTGCATAAACATAAACATAATAATCTGAAGGTTGACTTTTTTTGTATTAAAAACACTTTTCTTTTATTGGTCGGATGAAATATGCTAATTTTTGTGAGAGCTGTATGCCAAAATCATCAGTATTAAAACAATAAAAGACTTGAAATATTTCAGTTGGTGTGAAATGAATCTAAAATATATGAAAGTTTAATTTTTATCATTACATTACGGAAAAGAATTAACTTTATCACAATATGCTAATTTTTTGAGAAGGACCAGTATATAAAAAACGTTTGGTCGATTTACAGTCAACCCTGTTTCTTCTAGAAAATTGTACCAGTAAAGCATATTTGGACAAAAAAGAGCATGTTGTTTCTGCAGATCGGTATGATAGAAATTGCTATGTCAACTAATAGTTAACTCTGATAAACAGTATTGACCAGTGAATAGGCTTTAATGAATCACAACAGCAGATTCACAGTCTGATTAACCAAGCCTAGGTTAACACACCATTTGTAATCACAAATATTTTCTACTTCTTTCTAAACTTGTTAGCTTCTAAATTGCTTGTTGGCAGTTTATCAATTTAACACCTCTGTGAAGTCTTCAAAGGTAAACTATTCGTTCAAGGGTCAGCCTCTCATACTAGGACAATAAAAGACTGAAATGAAGCAAACAGTGATATTCTGGGATTTCCTTCAGGCACCTTTCTTATTCACTTTACAGATCCAACAGAAGTCTTCTGAACTTACACAGACACATGCTATAATCACAATAAACTATAGAGAGTAGTTTTTAAGATTAACCATTACATTTTACAAGATTAATTAATAATTTAACTATTGTCATGATAAATACATTTCACATGTAAATCTAATGATTACATAATAAATCATCTAATTAAATTCCACATTGCGTGAACCACCATGTGCATACACACACATGTAGGTGCTGGATTTCTGTATCTCACATCTGTTTTATCTGGAGCTACAATACAAAATAACCACCGAATAATGCAAAAAATCGAGGGTGTCAGTAGATGTATGAAGCCATTCAGATTGGTACTCTTATTACCCAGTTGTCATTATAGTGGGTTAGTGTTGCATATGCCAGTTACAGGACTAACAAACAATATGTTATGGCAGGAATTTGGAAAATAGTTCAGATAGCAGGGTTTGACAGTATATACAGTGTATTTTTGATTATCTTTCTAGAACGTTAGAAGAAAGAAAGTTTAATTTATCAATTTTGAAACATGATGGAAAAATTAAAACATCAAAGTTGCAGCCAAATGTTTGAGAACAAAAGCTATGCTAAAGATGCTAAAGATATTGAAACTCAATTTTCTTTGATCCAAAGTCATTTACTTGATCAGATTTTCAATTGGTCAAAAATTTGTAAACACTTCAGTAAAAACTTTCTTTTAATTGCATAACTCAATCAAATACTTGGGTTAATACATTCCACAAACTTCTCATTATATTTATCCAAATTTTACCCATTCCCCTAGACGAAATGTGATTCAAACAGAACTGTGGAGCTCTTTTTTTTTAATGGAAAATTTAAATTAATTTAAACTTTAAATTGCAGCTGTAAATTAAAAATTTAAATTAAAAATACTGGCAATAAGTTGTACATCTCTACTTTGAGATATTTGGAGTTGGTTGGTTGGTTGGCGATGACAAACAACGATTGAAATCTAGAAGCCTTTGGGTTTTTTCCATTTATTTTATTTTATGTTTATTTATTTATTTATTTATTTCTAATGTCTTCTCTAACTTATACCTCACTGCTGAGGCTAATTGGATTTCTCAAAGAGACAAGATAGTACTAATTCTGTTTTCAGCCGCTAACACATTTCTAACAGCTGTGCCAACAATTATCATTTCAGTAAACTTTGTCATTCTGCTAATGCATTTGGTTTTCACATGTTGTGAATTCAAAGTAGTTTGCATTTGTTTGTCGTATTAGCATGGACTGTAGAGACATAATTCAAAGGAGATCATTTGTAAATGTAGTCATATTAATAGGGTATATGCACTACACAGAGGCGCTGTAATGAAACAGTAACAGATATAAAATCAAAATACAAATGTTAAACCCAGTTCAGCATTGCAAAATACTATTTACCACAGTACACACTATATACATTTTACACCATTCTCTTGACTTCTGCCTGACATGGACAGGTATCTCATCCAAGGATTACTTTTGCTCACACACAATGAATTCCATGACCCTGACCAGGACAAGTGGGGTAAAAACAGGTACTTTCACATTACAGGTATGTGCTGGCTAGCGTTCATACAATCAAGGTATGTTTGCTTTAACAGCCAAGGTCTTAAGAATTATAATAGGAAATAAAAACGTATCTTATATATATCTAATTCATGTCTGAATGACAGAAAACTAGTACGTGCAAACCCTTACAACACCTGCTGACATAAAAGAGAATTGCCGTCTTAAAAGTCAGAAAAAAAACATGGTAATTTCAATTCTGCGTTCTTTTTTTGTTTTTGGTACATATTGTAAGTTTTATAAAACAATACAAAGATGAGAATTATTGTATTGTAAAGTACAGTACATGGCTGAGCAACTGCATTGAAGTTTCACATCACCAAGCACAACACAAAGCTTCAGATGCAGTGGTGTACAGCATGCCGGCACTGGACTCTAGAGCAATTGAGACGTGTTCTCTGGAGTGACAAACCACGCTTCTCCGTCTGGTGGATGAGTCTGAGTTTGGCGGCTGCCAGGAGAACGGTACTTGTCTAACTGCAATGTGCCAAGGTTAAAGTTTGGTGGAGGGTGGATTATAGTGTGGGGTTGTTTTTCAGGAGCTGGGTTTGCCCCCATAGTTCCAGTGAAAGGAACACTTAATGCTACAGCATACCAAGAGATTTTGAAAAATATTATGCTCCCAGCTTTGTGGGAACAGTTTGGAGACGGCCCCTTCCTGTTCCAACATGACTGTGCACCAGTGCACAAAGCAGGGTCCATAAAGACATGGATGAGCAAGTTTGGAGTCCTGACCTCAACCCAATAGAATACCTTTGGGGTGAATTAGAGCGGAGGCCTTCTGGTCCAACATCAGTGTCTGACCTCACAAATGCACTTCTGGAAGAATGGTCCAAAATAAAAAAAAACATACTCCTAAACCTTGTGGAAAGCCTTCCCAGAAGAGTTGAAGCTGCTATAGATAACTTTATTCTTCTTTGAAATATTCCCTTCTAAAAGGACTTGTATATTTATGGTTGCTGTCTTGCTGCATGATCACGTTCTCTTGAGATTCAGTACACAGATCAGTACAATCAATCCCATTGATTGTAAACACCTGACACTAATTTCACATTCAAATTAACTGCTACTCTCAGAGTTTCACATACTTTTGCCACTCACAGATACACTATATTGTCAAAAGTATCTGATCGTCTACCTTCACATGCATATAAACTTGAGTGACATCCCATTCTTAATCCATAAGGTTTAATATGGTGAGACCCACCCTTTGCAGTGTTTTTGAAATGTGTTCTATACAAAGAAATAGGCTACAATTCTTCCATACTGTTTGTGCAGTTTAGCTGTAGTAATTGCTGCGGAAGCAGGTCACAACTGATGCAAAATTTCACATACTTTTGGTTCTCACAGACATGCAATATTGGATCATTTTCTTCAATAAATAAATGAACAAATGTAATATTTTTGATTCATTGTTTGTTTAATAGGGATATCTCTATCTACTTTTAGGTCTTGTGAGTAAATCTGAAGAAGGTTTATGTCATCTTTATGCAGAAATATGGAAAAATCTAAAATGTTCTCAAATATTCAAGCATAACTGTATACAGATATGACAATAGTAATGATTAAAAACAGTAAATCTGGTGAAGAACTACTTAATGAAGTTCAGAGTCAGTGAGATATCACAGATCTAACTGGTCAGAATTGAAATAAACAGGTGACCACATACATTATTACTTCCACCATTTTCTGCACTTCTGCAACCATAACACTTCTCATAGGGAATTCAGTATCTTCTGTAGTGGAAGATTATCCAGAAATAGCTCTCAGAATATGTAACACTGAAAAGGTAAAACAACAAGCCCATCTGTTGCTATGCACAATTTTTCAGCCACTCTCGAACACATCTACCCATCAGTGCAAGACCTGAGGTAGTCTGACACATGGTGCAGCAACAGATGGGCTACAGTCATTCATTTGAATACCAACAAAGTACACTTTGGTCAGGGTACATGATACAGCGACCAATTAGTCTGGATAAAAGATGGGTGTATCTAATTAAGTACAAATGTACAGAATATACTTAAAACTCTCTCATAGTTTTGGTAATCTTACTTCTCAGTTTCAGCTGTTTGAAGGTCTATGTAGATTTTCCAGTATAGGTGAACATACGGCTCCTATATGTTCTCTGTACTCTGTGAGAGGAAGCTTGGAGAGTTACAGTGAGGCAACAAAGTATTTAGTCAGCCACTGATTGTGCAAGTTCTCCTACTTAGAAATATGAGAGAGGTCTGTAATTTTCATCATAGGTACATTTCAACTATGAGAGAAAAAATGAGAAAAAAAATCCAGGAAATCACATTGTATGATTAAACAATTTAATTGTAAATTATGGTGGAAAATAAGTATTTGGTCAATAACAAAATTTCAACTCAATTCTTTGTAACATAATATTTGTTGGCAAAGTCTTTACCAGGTAGCTGGTAGTTTGGCCCATTCGTCCATGCAGATCTCCTCTACAGCAGTGATGTTTTGGTGGCTGTTGCTGGGCAACACGGATTTTCAACTCCCTCCACAAATTTTCTGTTGGGTTAAGGTCTGGAGACTGGCTAGGTCACTCGAGGACCTTAAAATGCTTTTTTTGGAGCCACTCCTTCGTTGCCCGAGCAGTGTGTTTGGGATCATTGTCATGCTGGAAGACCCAGCCACGTTCCATCATCAATGCTCTCGCTGATGAAAGGAGGTTTTGGCTTAAAATCTCCCGACACATGGCCTCGTTCATTCTTCCCTTAACACGGATCAGTCGTCCTGTCCCCTTTGCAGAAAACAGCCCCAAAGCATGATGTTTCCACCCCCATGCTTCACAGTGGGTATGGTGTTCTTGGGATGCAACTCGGCATCCTTTTTCCTCCAAACACAATGAGTTGAGTTTTTACCAAAAAGTTCTGATATTATGCCACATGATATTCTCCCAATTCTCTTCTAGATCATCCATATGCTCTCTGGCAAACTTCAGACGGGCCTGGACATGTACTGGCTTAAGCAGAAGGACACGCCTGGCAATGCAGGATTCAAGTTCCTCTCAGCATAGTGTATTAATAATGGTAGCCTTTGTTACTTTGGTCCCAGCTCTCTGCAGGTCATTCATCAGGTCCCTCTGTGTAATTCTGGGATTTTTGCTCACCGTTCTCATGATCATTTTGACCCCTCGGGATGAGATCAGCATCATTTGACCAGCCAAAATAGCTTTTAAAATCTAATTTTGTTAGCACATTAAAGCTTTTCTTAAGTCCAGTAAATACATTAAATACTTTATGAGAGAGCTCTTTCTTGATATATGTAACCTATGCTAACATTTGTTTATCAAACACCAATTAAACTTGAATTGTCTTTTTCAGTAGGATAACCTTACATTGATCAATCATAAAGTTACCTCTCCTAGCATAATGAAATTTCCGTTACTAAATTAAATTGTAAATATGGAGAAAGATAGCACAGTTGAATACGAGAGAATAAAGAAGAAAAACTATTGATGACTTAAACTAATAATGCATGTTTTTTTGGCTAGAAAACATTTTGGGAGGGCTATAGTACCACTACAACAGGTCAAATGACAGCCATCCATACATGGAAACGATTCCAAGGTATGCCCAAGACATTAAAAAAAGTTCCCAAGACCAGACTTCAGTAGTATAGCCCTAGAATCTGAAAATCCTATATCTGCGTTTCACATAATGTATGTAAAACTCTACTTTATCGTCGAATTTTGGGCATAAGCAATGAGCAGCAATGATTGTCTGTTAATTGCAATTACCATAAATCTCATTCTTAAATATTAATTCACTGGCATGACACAGATTTATATCAAAAACTTTAATAATGGAATGAAAATTTTATGGAATATCAGAAAGCATTAGAAATAGCTTTATTTTTTTAGTAAACATTGTCCTGCTGGCAGTATCAGCCATTTCTTCACAGACAAGTTCACTGAGGGTGGCTTGTGTGTGGGCAAATTACACGTTTAATTATACACTTAATTGTTTATGCCTATTTCATCAAGTTGATGACTTAAAGTGATAATGCGTCGGGACTGTGGTAGCTTAGCAGGTAAGGTACTGGACCCTGGACCAGAAGGTACTGCCAGCAGAAGAAATGGCTGATACTGCAAGCAGGACCAGAAGGTCCAGGGTTCAAATCCCACCTCTGCCAAGCTGCCACTGTTGGGTCCTTGAGCAAGATTCTTAACCCACAATTGCTTGGATTGTAAGACTGTATCAATTGGAAGTCGCTCTGAATAAGGGCGTCTGCTAAATGCTGTAAATGTAAATGTTTATGTATCATCACATTGCATATATACTCATTTATCGAGCAGTGTGTAGTCATCTATGTACTGAGATGGACAGTATAGCCTATTTGATATTTATAACTGAAATGTGTCTGTGTGTTAAACCTAATGCTTGCTGCTATTTGAGAGGCTGTAAATCAAATGGGGCAGTAGCCATTATGATTCCCCTGAGGTTTAAATTCCTAACTGTGTTTACAAATGAGTTTCCCACCAAATGATGGCTAATGATAAAGTGCTCATTTTGTTTGGATGTGATAGAGGACAGACTTGTATGCCCTTGTAATTAAAATGCTAAGGCGATTCAGGATGATGATAGTGTGTTGACATAACAGCTGGTTTGGTTTGGCTTGAAAAGGGGACTGCATCATTTACTTTATGACCTCCCAACATGTTCTAGCTGTACAGCCATGGTATTTACAGCATGTGAACCAGTTTGAGTTATGTTTGCTTGGGAACGTTGATGAAGACAAGGTGTCTGAGTTATGACGGCATTCTGTTGAATTATTTGTTTACACAGCATACTCATTTAACCTGTGACTGTAATGTTAAACATCTCTAAGCCCTTGTGCTTCTGTTGTGGTTCTCTCACACGCAAGAAGATATGTCAATTTAATAACTGTATAGTATATAACCTCCATGAAGTGAAAATAATAACTGGTTTGCAATCATAATAGCAACTTATTGTTTCAGCTGAGAAATTGTCTGGCACCTGGTCAAATGAGCAGAGGGAATTTATAATAATCACCAACAGTCATTTTTATTGTTTTGCCATTAAATGACTGAATCTTAAGCCAAAGACGCTTAGGTGCATTTTTTATTTGATACATATACAACAGCATTTCACCTGCTTATCTTCAAAGGCAAAATAATTAGCCAGTTTCTGTTAAGCCCTTTGTAATATTACAGTAAGAAAAACACAAATATTTGAAATATCTAACAGTGTGGTCTAATTGATTACAGGTTTGCGCCATTTAATGTCCAACCCATCAACATACATTCGCTTTAAAGGTCATAATAAATTCTAATAGGAAATAAAACTACATGTAGCTCTCTTCTGGACTAGAGACTGTTCTAACTTGGTTGATGTGATTAGAGACTTTTTTGTGTTTGTGTGTATGACTTTCCACTACTTATTTGTAACAAGGTTGGTGGTAGTATCATGGTTTGGGCCTGTTTTGCTGCATCTGGGCCAGGACGGCTTGCCATCATTGATGGAACAATGCATTCTGAATTATATCACAGAATTCTAAAGGAAAATGTCAGGACATCTGTCCATGAACTAAATCTCCAGAGAAGGTGGGTCATGCAGCAAGACAACGACCCTAAGCACACAAGTCGTTCTACCAAAGAATGGTTAAAGAAGAATAAAGTTAATGTTTTGGAATGACCAAGTCAAAGTACTGACCTTAATCCAATCGAAATGTTGAGGAAGAACCTGAAGCGAGCAGTTAATATGAAGGAAACCCACCAACATCCCAGAGTTGAAGCTGTTCTGTATGGAGGAATGGGCTAAAATTCCTTCAAGCTGGTGTGCAGGACTGATCAACAGTTACACAGCATTGTCTCAAAACAGCTTTTCAAGTTTAGATTATCTTCTAATATCTAAACCACTCTCAAATTGAGCAAGCCTAGAGCGACAGTGGCAAGGAAAAACTCCTTGTTATAAGGAAGAAACTTTGTGAGGACCAAGACTCTAAAAGTTACGCATCCTCCTTGGATGGCTTACACGATATATGTAAGACTGAAACTAATTTATCTAGTCAAAAAAATCTATAGTAATATTTCAAATAATAATCTTTAAAAATATGCATATCGGCATTGGCATGACAATAAGATCTCTGAACTCTTAAGATTTAATTACAGTGTTTGAATACTGAAGGTAATTACTGAATGTCCATTCACTGAAAAACAAGTCATTTATTATTTCACATGACAGTGTTCTTGACATGGCTTGATAGTAATGGTTTTGTAGTTCTCAATGAAACCCGTCCTTCAGATTTTAAGTATTTCAGTGTATCTAGGGAGAAAAGAAAGGAGCCAGTAAGGCTTGTTAGTGCTATTTACTGCAAGCAGATTCCAGTATGGGAAATCTCCAACTTTGATTTCTTGGAAGTGCAATTTCATTGTGCCCAGTTCTTATGCTTGTCATGCAGCATCCACCTAGGCATCATACAGGCTTTCTTGATTAAATTTGGGGATATGCTTTCTAGGACTACAATAAATTTTGACAGTGTTTTATTTACTGGAGGTGTTATTATTCACATCCCCACAAATCCAGTAATATTTTTCAATCTTATACAGCATGTGTTAGGTCCCAATCATACTTGAGACTTGAATATTTCTTGTCTCACAAATGTAAAATAACCTAGTATAGTCAATATTCCAATCTCAGTTTGGTTTTGTCTTTTTTGTATGTCAGCGTGTAACAAAACTATAAGTGACGAGAGAACACTAAACTATCTCACTGCAGATCTCACTGTGGCTTTGAGAGATCTAGTGCATTCTCTGCCCCCAATTACATCCTCGTCAGTTGATACTTTAGTGGAGACCTTTAACAAAAGGCTTATCAAATGCATTGATACTGTTAGACCACAAAAGCAAGGTAATTTCTAGTATAACAAAAGCCCCTTGGAGAAATATGTCCCCATCTTTGTACAGATGTACAATGAATGTAGAAGTATGCATAGCAGTCTGTTGTGAGTCACAGTAGTCATTAGTTTAGTATAATTACTTTGGGTAGGAGATGCTGGATGTGTGTGGATGCAGCCTGCTTTGACTGAGGGTACAGTCAGGACTCAAAAATATGCTTAAAACACTTAAAATCTTATTTTTTTGTTTTTACCTACACTATGGCTACAACCACCGTGAAATATGTCACTGGGCACTTAGATTATGCAGCAGTAAATCATGCTAGAATTAAGTCAAATATCTGAGTCTGAGTCCTGGTAGTAGCTCCAGTCTGGCACTGCACAGGGACAATTGGCTGTATCTGAGGGAGGGAATTACAGGTGAGGGTATATCTCACAGCGACAATGGCTGTTGGACGATGGCAGATGGATGTGGCAAGCCTTGCGTACTCCTCCGTGCATGCTTGCTCTTGCTGTAGATGTTCGTCATCTGCTGATGTAAATTATGCAGTTGGCAGTGGCGGTATGTATGGAGACATTCGCTGGTCTATAGCCCTCCTCCCTCATTAGAGGCGTAACTGAAGTCCAAAAAAGGCATTCAAGGAATTATAAGTTGAGAGTCGTATGGATATTTACGTGGATTTTTCCATTTGGATATAAGCTCAACTAATCAGGAGTATAGCATTACACCCAGGTTGTGTATTTCAAGCCTTTTATGTACCCTAAATGGAACTGTGTCTCTTGCATATGGAGTCAGCCTTAAGAGTACTACCTCCTAAGTTCTAAATAAGAAACACGTGGGTTTTCTCCAGTATGACTATTATGCATGTTTTGATCATATACAGTGGTACCTCGAGTCCCAGAAGGAATAATGTAAATTGAATTAATCCGTTCCCACAGAAATTCCACACAGTATAAGGCATTATAAGCATTAATGGAGTTGTATTGTACAGGTGCTCCGTGATTTACGATGTTCCAAAAAATCCATCATAAGTTAAATATATCTTGAACTGAGGAGTTTAACAAGTGTTTGGTAGAGCGGTCTATACTTTATATAGCAGAGCCTATGAGAAGTGATGATAAGTAAGTTAATGTTAAAAACACTTACATTGACCTACAGATGGCAAAAAATAAGTAACACAAAGCTTGTTGTATAATAAAGTGTTGAGAAATCTCATGTAATTTAGTGAGTAATGGATTGAAAGTGAAAACAATAGCAAAACACTTTGCTCTATTGGTGAACTCTGGGGCGGTAGCATAAGCTAATAAGCATTCTAAGCTAACTGCAGCCTGTGTTCTTGAGCATTAAGTTCCTGTTTCCCTTTCCCTTTTAAGACCCATGGAGACTTATTTGCACTAAGAATACAGTACTGTAGATGTTAAAATAAAGAAAAACACACTGAGATTTTCTCTGAGCAACCAGATATTGTGAGGCTGAAACACTGTGTACTGAATTGTGAACTGACTTTTGGCTGAAACAAGTCAGCTGGCTCGGCTCATACAAGCTTAAGCAGGTGCACAGAGTACTGAGCAAACAATGAAAAAGGAAACATTTTTTGTCAAAAAGTGTTGAGAACCGAATTTGACCCGTTCCAATGTGGTTGAAAACCGAGGTACCATTGTATATCTATTTATTTTTTACATTAAGCATACTATTTATAGTTATAAATAAGTACTGATAAATATTAAATCAGCATAACATCTTTTTGAATTCTGGTATAGTATTCCAAAGGCAGTAGAAATCTTGCATGATTAGGTGAAATGTTCATTTTAAGTACATTTTAAGTACATTTTAAGTCCTGAGTTTCATTTGTTAAACACGGAGCTTTGTGTCAATGCATGGTCACATATCACTTATTTCTTGAAATATTTGATAATGTTGGAAAAAACACTAAATACTGAGGTACTGCATATATTCCCATCTAGTATTAATCCTCCAAGTTGGGTCCTGAAAATAATTCACTATATTAAATGTGTCCCCTGCGACACAGAATTGAATTAGCAGGTATTGAAAATAAATGATGTTGAAGAAAGCCTTAGGTGTTTGATAAATCTTAGCCTTTTAACTGATCATTTTGTTTCTGTGCAGGGCCAGCCTGCAGGACTGTGTGCCAAAGGTCAGAGTGTGAGGAGCCCAAACCTATGAAGCTGGCAGACAAAGGCAGTGAGAGTGGAGCTTCCTTAAATGAACTGTCCACTTCAAGCTCAGAGACCCATTCGGAGGCCAACTCACCCCAGGAAGGAGGCCCCATCCTGGCTCGTGAAGAGGTGGTTGGTGGCTCCCTTGCTCCCTGTGGAGCCCTGCATTCAGTATCCCGTCCCCCCAGCACCCTCACCCTTGGCAGGCCACCTAAGAAAGGCACCTCGGTACAGTGGATGGAGCTTCCAGATAAAAGACGCAACAGTGATCTCTTCCAGTCACTGACCAGCGGTGTGGGGCTGCGTGAGAGTGGACTGACGCGAAGGAAGACTCTGGAAAAACCCAGCGCTCAAGAGGAGATGAAGCAGTGTATCCGGGATTTCCGCAAGATCAGGATTCCACAGGAATTCCCAGAACGGAAACGCCAGTGGCAGTCAGAGTTGCTTCAGAAATATGGTCTGTAGAGAAGAGTGAAGTTCTGCACTGAATTTCTCTGATTTCTCTATATTTAAACAGAGATTTCCTACAAAGCTGTGATATGGGACAGAAAGGAACTTGCAAAAGGTTATTGTGGATTAGAATGCGTAAAAAAGCTGAGTGCTTTCATTTAGTGATGACTTGTAGACTGGAAACACCTGAACTTTATTCCAGACCGATGTTCAACCCGAAGCCAAGAAACAATCAATCAAACTTTCTGAGTGGAATAGTATAGCCTGTTCATGGCAACGCCTGACTTAGTACTATAAATCAAAATGAAAATGTGTCATGTTGCCTCATTTACTGTAAGAATTTGTGCATTTGCATCAGTACAAGGTTTGTGTTATGTATCTTGTACAGCTCCATTGCACAAATGTGGCCATTTTATACCTCACGCTGGTTCAAGGATTTTTACTGAAGATTGTTCAGCCTGCGCTGAGCAAAAGCATAGATTATTGCAATCTCCCTTAAATAAAATTACATTTATAAGTACTAAGAGTGATAAAACCCTAAACACCATTATATCTGAAGCCATAAGAAGGGGGTGCTGGCAGGGCTGTAGCCCATGATTTGCATGTATAGCATTTGAAAGGAGAAGTAATTAACAAAATAATAATAATAATAATAATAATAATAATAATAATAATAATAATAATAATGTTAGTAAAACATAAAGTTAAAACATTAGATTACAATTACATAAAATAATAATGTATGGCTGCTTTGATTATAGCCTTTATGTTTATTTATTAACTGGTTAAATGTTTGTTGAGAATATATATATATATATATATATATAAATATATACATTTAACAATAGATTAGCCAATTAAGGCTGCTCCAGCTATTGCCTCTAACACCTCCAGTTCATTAGCTACATGTTGAAATGCAAAGAAAGCCACATTTAGTGTTCTGTAAGTCTCATAAGCAGGTATGACAAGGATTTATTGGTAACACTGCTGCTGTGCACTGTTTATTTAGTTGGTATAATCATTTTGATTGGAGTTTTTCTTGATCCTCAAAGACTTTTAGAGTTTTTTACTATTTTATTTATTTTTATTGAATAATTAATACTTTTACAAAACTGTAGCTTTCTTTTGAAAAAACAAAAATCCCAAAAGATTTCCTTTTAGGTTTGCCTCTTAAGGTTATGTTAGGTGTAGGTGTAGCATTAATTAGCTACAGTATTGTTATGTCAGTGCAGTATCGAGTGTGATAGAAAGATAAACTGTGTGTGTGTGTGTGTGTGGGTGTGTGAGAGAGAGAGAAAGAGGGTGCATGGAGACACACCCCCCACCAATTAAAACCTCTTCCTGTGGTGCCTGTCTGGAGCTAATTGAAAGGCACACACTAAGTAAATTAGTGTCACATCTCCTGTTGGATTGTAATTGTTTTGATGATTTGCCACAGGCAAGTGTGTACTGGCTGGTATATAAAGACTGTCTAGTGTTAGCTATGCCCATAGGGCTATGTCTATTTCATTTTTGTGGATTCAGTTTCTAAAATAATGTGCTTAACACTTTGTGTAGAAGAGTGTGTCAACAAACAATTCCAAATGGTAGTTAATAATGAAGCACAGAAAAGTCCTGAGTTTTAGAGCTTTCTATTGTGCCAAATCTCTTTAGTCTTGGCTGAGGCTAGTGTGCAGATTTTACCAATATGCTTTGCAGTACAAGCTACAATAAATGCTGGATCGAGATCTGTCTCTTTCCAGGGCACAGGTTTGAGAAGCACAAGGACAGAGTAGCCTCTGTGAAACCATAGTTCCAGTGTTCCAGTGAGATTCCAACAAGAGATAGTGTTACTCCATTGTTATATGTGGAATACAAGAAGTGAATTTTTATCAGCTGACCTCTGTCGATTTGGCTTAGTGTTATGTAATAAAATGTGTCATATAAGTGGAAAAAATCGATTTGTCTTCTTGGTGTATATCATCTTAAGTGTCCGGTAATAAACAAGGGCTGATTAAATGTTTCTGATTGTTGATTGTTGATTGATTTAATAATAATCAGTTCTACATAATGCAATGTATACTTACATACACCACGTATTATTTGAGCCAAAAGATTATTATCAGTTGCTCAGCAGCAATGTTTAAGTACGTGGTACAGTGGTGCTTGAAATTTTGTGAACCCTTTAGAATTTTCTATATTTCTGCATAAATATGACCTAAAGCATCATCAGATTGTCACACAAGTCCTAAAAGTAGATAAAGAGAACCCAGTTAAACAAATGAGACAAAAATATTATACTTGGTCATTTATTTATTGAGGAAACTGATTCAATATTACAAATTAGTCAGTGGCAAAAGTATGTGAACCATTGTTTTCAGTATCTGGTGTGACCCCCCTGTGCAGCAATAACTGCAACTAAACATTTCCTGTAACTGTTGATCAGTCCTGCACACCGGCTTGGAGGAATTTTAGCCCATTCCTCCGTACAGAACAGCTTCAGCTCTGGGATGTTGGTGGGTTTCCTCACATTTACTGCTCGCTTCAGGTCCTTCCACAACATTTCGACTGGATTAAGGTCAGGACTTTGACTTGGCCATTCCAAAACATTAACTTTATTCTTCTTTAACCATTCTTTGGTAGAATGACTTGTGTGCTTAGGGTCGTTGTCTTGCTGCATGACCCACCTTCTCTTGAGATTCAGTTCATGGACAGATGTCCTCACATTTTCCTTTAGAATTCTCTGATAAAATTTAGAATTAATTATTCCATCAATGATGGCAAGACATCCTGGCCCAGATGCAGCAAAACAGGCCCAAACCATGATACTACCACCACCATGTTTCACAGATGGGATAAGGTTCTTATGCTGGAATGCAGTGTTTTCCTTTCTCCAAACAGAACGCCTTTATTTTAAACCAAAAAGTTCTATTTTGGTCTCATCTATTCACATAATATTCACAAGAATGCCCAGGCTCACTGTATTAAACAACCTAAGGACTGTAGTCTCATTTTGTGTGGGTAAATTTCACACCATATTTTGATTAAAGAGCACCTAAATTTAACAGATATGGAGTACTAAAAGAAGGTAGGTAAAGTCTATCTAACATTCCTGTATACATAACACAATTTTTAAAATAAAAATTTATTAACATTTACTTTCTGGTTGTTAGTAAACAATCCACCATCTGTGGTCATCACACATCGTCCCAGACCCACAACCCACCCTCACACACAGCAACCAAGCTCACGGTAGGGACAAGGGATAACTTTTCACATACATAAATCAAAACATAAACACATGGACACACATTATGAGCATTATGAGACAAACAAGACCCCACAAACATAAAACAAACCATGCAAACACACATAAATCCCAAAATAAAGAGACTGCAAACCACTAATTTGCATACTGCAGACAGGAACGCCCACAGGGGGAGTCAAAAGCGCTACAATATCTATGAATTAATCAATATGACAAATCTTATTCAAAGAATATTAGTTTGACTTAATAAAATTGTTATCTACAGCAGCAGTGTTATTGTGTAGATTTGTTTTGTAGCTCTACACTCCCCAGACCCATTATGCCTGCACACTGCATTGCAAAGCCAATCGTTTTTGAGTATAGTTTATGATATTTTTTAAATTTGCTCTTGTTACTCTTCAGAAATAGGTAGTGTGGGTAAAATTTGCCCATTATTATATTTTTCACATGCTGAAATATATGTAAACAATAGGTTCTTTCTACAACCCTCCAAAATAATGTTTTTACAGTGCTCAGGGTTTCCCAGAAGAACATTGTCTAGAGCATTCCACTTCCTCCACTGACTTGTCGACTTCCCACAGTGCAGCCTGGTGCCATCACTTACCCATGGGAATGATACGCATCCATCCGGCCATCAACGTGAAGATGAAGAAAAGGGGATTCATTCAAACAGATGTCCTTCTGGCATTGCTTCATAGTCCAGTATTGACCCTTACTTGTCCATTGTACACACTATTGACATGGGCTAGAATTGTTTGAAACAAACTGGTTAACCGTTGCCCTTGTGGTGCTATAGGTACCCAGAATCTTTGTTTGAGCATTCAGAATAATATTGTAAGATACAGTAAAAACTGCATGAACTCAATTTTACACCTTCTGAAGGATGACTCAGTGCTTGACATCTAACTCACTGCAGCTGAAAGTCAATGAGACAGTGTTCATTTTAACAGAGTAAGATCTAGGGCTCTTGATGATGAGAAAGAGACAATTTTTGCTCAAGGGCCTGAGCGCTGTAGACACAGATTTAGCAGTGTTTGAAATAAACCATTTATTAAGAATGTAATCCATGATCAAAACGTGAATGTCAAGTGCTTTTTGACCACTTCAAGTCCTTTGTTATTGAGTATGTTAAGATCAATGTAACCACAGACTTGTTGTGATGAGAATCTTTGAGGAAAAATATGTGTAAAATAATTTAGCAAATCCATCAGACATCCGTAAGACAGCCTGTGTTGAGTTTGCATGTCCACATGTGTTTTCTGTAAATTGGGCAATCTGAATCCCCACTTCTCAGCCAATGTTTAGGGTTTTAGGATGATTCTAAGGGCCTGTGACTGACATGGGCACAAAAAAATGTATTAATGTGAGTTTATATATATATATATATATATATATATATATATATATATATATATATATATATACACACACACACACACACACACACATATATATGAAAAGTTCACGGGTGCCGAATGCTTTTGCAAGGTACTGTATATATATATATATATATATATATATATATATATATATGTGTGTGTGTGTATATGTATATGTATACAGTGCCTTGCAAAAGTATTCGGCCCCCTTGAACTTTTCAACCTTTTGCCACATTTCAGGCTTTAAACATAAAGATATGAAATTGTAATTTTTTGTGAAGAATCAACAACAAGTGGGACACAATCGTGAAGTGGAACGAAATTTATTGGATATTTAAAACTTTTTTTAGAAATAAAAAACTGAAAAGTGGGGCGTGCAAAATTATTCGGCCCCGTTGCGTTAATACTTTTGTA
>JAJAGP010002866.1:0-76220 GCA_025084515.1 Ancistrus triradiatus
TCAACCCACAAATCCTGTGTTTACCATCTCCTCCTTTTGGGATGAAATGGAAAAGCTCACAATAAATGATATTTTGCGACTTCGGCTGGTTGGCCAAACACAGCACCCAAGTGTGTTAGTCCAGTTGGAAGACAGCAGTATTACAGACGTGACTGATGCAGCCGATTCTGGATACTTCACCCACTTGGATGAAATGAAACCTGACCACTCCAGTGGTGATATGTCGTTTGTGTCTGATTTTGATGAAGACCTTGCACTAACTCCTGATGCTACTAAACCAGGTGAGGGTTCACGAGAGTCTCCTAACCAGAGTGGCATCATATGGGAAAGTGATCCAGATATGTCTGAAAGTGGGGTGGCAAAAGAAGATGTGTTCAGTTCTGAACCAACCCTTCCACCACCTCTCCACAAGGATAACTCTCAACATTGTTTTAGAAAGATGTATAAGAACATTAGTGTCCAGAACCTACAAAGTCTTGAAGATCAGCCTTTCAGAAAAATCCCGAGAAATGCCTCTCTGCATTCCATCCACTCTGTTCCCTCCATTCACCAAGAAGATGAGGATGAGGATGTAGATCCATTTGATCAGCCAGATACTTCATCTCCATTGTATTCCTCTGATGATGAGGAGGAGATGGACAGCACTGGCATCACTTTTTCTGAGATACTCCAATATTTATTTGGTTCAGATGAACCTGAAAGCAGTGTCTCTGCAAGTGACACCACAGATACTTCTTATCTCAGTGGAACTGAGGCCTCTGTTCCTGAGACGTACGATCATTTCTTCTCAGAGTATGAGGCTGAAAGTTTATTTTTCCCAATTACAGAGGACAACAGTAGCAGTAAAGATGAGATGATTCCCATTTTCTCCTGCTCACGCTCATATAACAGGAGCCTACAGTTCCCTGAGGCTTATGATTATTTCTTCCCTGATGATTCCCCGGTCAGTTCGGATGAGGATGAGGAATCAGACCCCCAAGTCATACAAGTGATTACACGACATGATCACATGGCAACCAAGAACCACGGTGCAGTAGCATCATCAGGCACATTCGAACACTTATTACCTGAGAAGGATGATGGTTGGAACTTCTTGAGGAACAACCCTTTTTCGTTTAGGAGAATTCGACGCACAGGATTCATTTTACCACATGAGATGCCCAGTCCCTTGCCACTGACTCCTGTGAAAAGCACTGGACGGTCATTTCGTGGAGGAATCCAACCTCTCAATGCATTTGGTGTTGAATATAGCCCATTCCCAGACCCACTGCTGCTAAGCCTGGAGAACAGCATCTTCAGACAGCTGGCAGAACAGCAGAAGATTTGCAGGGAAATACAAACAGCAGTTGCTGATCCAAGTAAGAGTTGTTATATCACACAGATCCATGCACACAGACATCAGTGGTCGTTTTTCATACCTTTGATGTTCACAACTTACACTGTGTCAAATTTATTCTTATTGCTAGTCCTTACAGACTTTTTTAATCTTTGTAAATAGTAAATATTGTAAATGTTACACGTTAGCACAGATAGCCCATTGTAATTAAATTGAAGGGGAAGGAGGCTTCCTGTGTAATCCTAAAAAAAATTGCCATTGCTGTGTGTTGTATTAGATCCATGGTTCCCAACACACAGAAGCAAGGCTTCGTCTGGTCTTAGGTGCACCGAGTTTGTCAAAATACAATTTACACATGTTAAATAAAAAAATTAAATAACACACTTTAATAAGATAATTCCAGTCAAAAAGAGCAGGCATTAATTACACATAATGAATCATTATTATTCTATTATAAGGATGTTTGTGTACAGGTAAAAGAAAAATAGCCAGTTTATGTTTGATTTTTAGCTAAATGTTTATTCACTAATTCATATTCTTAACATCTTAATCCTGATCAGGGTCACAGGAAAGCCGGTGCCTAGCTGGCGGCACAGGGTACAAGGCAGGAACAACCACAGACAGGTCCGCATATAGGGCACATGCAGCAGTTAGAGACACCAGTTATCGTAACATGCATGTCTGTGGACTGTGACAAAGACATGTGTTTACCCTAAGTAAACCTACATGGACATGGGGAGGAGATGCGGACTCCACACAGAAACGACCCAGACCACTCCCCCTGGGACTGAACCCAGGACCTTCTCACTGTGAAGCGACAGTGCTACTCACTAAGCCACCATGCCATCTTGAAAAATTAGCTATAAAAGTAATTCAAAATAAGATTTGCAATAAATCACTTTTAAGTTTTTGGTCATTGTGTGTGTGGGCTGTGTGAGTCTGACTCCCGTGCTATGAAGACAGCAAAAAAACAGCATGTGTTGTGTGTTGTGTATGCTGGTCAACGAGTATTACCAGATAGACCATCAAGACCATTTGACTTCACCAGCTAAGCCATCACCAGACGAGTAATAATCTGCATACCAGCATATCAGCATTTGGACCAAATGGAACATGGAACTCTTATAGTCTTGTTTTCATTAGCAGGGTCAGATCATCTGAGCAACTAGCAACAGGATACATGCTGTACTTATGCCAGAGGAATGGTCTGTTCCCAGTGCCCTTGCCAGACCCTAAAACTACCACGAGTCAGAATGTATTCAGATATTTTACTCTGAACTGCATGCAAAAATAGATGAGACAGCATTCTCCATAAATCAGAATAAAATGCAATTCTGTACCAAGTGTCTAAACTGTTTGGGCCACCAATTAGAGTGACAGCATGTGTGCATTTGTATGATTGTAGTTCTGTTTTGTACAACCTTACTGCAGACACACTAAAGCCCTTGAAACAATTGCAAGAAAAACTAGTTCTGGTGAGTTGTGGTTTGGTTAATAATTTTATTCTGGCCTTGCATAATGTACTAATGACTTTTTGATTTCAGTGATGAAGAAATTCCTCCACAAGGAAACCAAAACTAAATCAATTAATTACAGCATTCACAATCCAAAACTGGCATAAATGTAAAATATAACATTTAGAGGGAAATGTTCATTTAAAAATTATTAAGCTCCAATTTGCTTTTAAGAAGTAAAACAGCTCCCCCCTCTTTCGCACTTGTCCCCTACTGGCCCTTCTCACTCCCACCGCTTCTCCGTTCCGCCTTCCTTACCCTATTTCTGTACCCCCTCCATCCTTTTTTAGTTTTTCATTTCCCGCTTCTTTTTCCTGATCTGACTACCTTCTTCCTTCGATTTCTTCTCATTTCATGTCTTCTAAACACTATTCTTCCACTTTTCCTTTTCCTCAACCCCCTTTGCCCCTTTCACATATACTGGAGTGCTCTTAGGAAGAAGGGATATTCTAGAGTTCTTTGGATGGTTAACCCATTCGAACCATTTGTTCCCTCATATTTTAGAATGAATTTTAAATGAAGCACAACATTTCTCTTCTCAGTAAAAAGTCTATTGGCATTCATCCTTTGTTTATCACTTAATCCTTGTCAGGGTCGTGGGAAGCCGGGTGCTATCCGGACACAGGGGCGCAAGGCAGGAACAAACCTAGACAGTGTGCCAAGCCATCACCAGGACACATACAACTTATACACCACACTATGGGCACTTTAAAAACAACAGTTAACTTAACATGTCTTTGGACTGGAAAACGGACCTTTGGACACAGAAAGAACCTAGACCCCCTCCAACTGGGATCCAAACCCAGGACCCCCTTCTTGCTGTGAGGTGATGGTTCTACCCACGAGCCACTGGCCACCAGACTAATTGCATACAAATATTTAAAAAAAAGTTTACTTAAAAGGAAGTTTGCCAGAGGGATAACCTATAGATAGAAACATTTCATTATACTATACTGATTGCAGATCGTGAAAAAGTGAAATTCACGCTATACACGGAACTCATCAAAAGCTGACAGGCTTCATTTTATATTCCCAATTATCTTACACAGATCAGGGTCAGTAGAAGGTTGAGGGTTCTACCAACGCACATTCAGTATACACGTAATCAGATCTGTATAACACAAAACAAGGACAACCTTGAGTCTTGAGATACCTTATATTGTTTATTGGTATTATATTACTCTTAATCCCCATGACAAGTGACACTGTGGCACAGCATTTATCACAGTCACCTCACAGCTCCAGCGTCCCCAGTTCAATCTCGTCTGTATGGAGTTTGCATGCCCTCTCCATGTCTGCATGGGTTTACTCAGAGTACTCCACTATCCTATGACATTCCAAAAGGCATGCATGTTAGGTTAATTGGTGTTTCTAAAGTGCTCTTAGTGTATTAGTGTGTATGCCCTATGATAGATTGGCACCCTCTCTAGGGTTGTTCCTGCCTTTATGCCCTGTACTGCCGGCTAGGCACCGGCTTTCCTGAGACCCTGACTAGGAATAAGCAGATAAGAAAATAAATGAAATGAATGAATGAAACCCTGACCAGAATAAATGGTGTCAAAACGGGAAAACATGATACCAGAGATCAATCATAACAAGTGTACCTGTGAATATACTTTTTATCTTTAATTATCCTCAATGGCTTTTCCTTCTGAAATCATGTCTTCCCAGGGGTGGATGCACCACTGCTGCCATTCAAACAGACAGATATGTGCTTGGTATGCATTGCCTTTGCATCATGGGTGCTGAAGTCTGTCAACCCTCAAGGAGCAGATACTTGGAAAGCTGGTAATTTGCTTTAATAATGTAGATATACAATCTTAATGTTTATTTGAACTTTTGTATACTTTATATATAACATTGTGAAATATATGTTATGCAGTTTTCTTATTTTATATGTGATGACCAATGGTAGCTAGTTTGGATGAGGTATTTACATGAAGGCTGCACTGATTGATGTCCATGTGTCTCGCTGCTACAGTTCTGCTGGCAAACATCAGTGCTCTCTCTGCTATCCGATACCTCAGAAGATCCAAGAGGGATGAAGCAGCTAAGATTACTCCACTGCGTCAGATAGAGCCTGCATAAATCCTGACCCCAACCAGCTGAGTGCTCCAGGTCCCATTTCAGTCACGTACAGCTTTTTCCACTGTAACCTTCCCCAGAGATGAATGAATGTCATAAGCTGTGATAACACTAAACCATAGAAATAACTAATAGCACATGACCATGCAATATGATGACCAAAAATTTGTTGGTCATTTAGTCAACTAAATGACCAACTTCCTTCAAGCAATAAAAAGTGCATTATATAGTTGGTAGACAGATAGTATTATGTAGGGTCTTAATTGCTGGTAAGTTAAGGTATACAGGAGAATATGGTATTGTAGTTTATTGATCACACAAGACACATAGTTATATAAATGGAATGAGAAGGTATGATGAAGCACTAGTCATAAGGCAGATACCAAGAGGTATACGGGTGAATAAGGTAAGGTAATGTATTGATAATAAGGCAGATATGGCGAAGTAAATGCAAGAATAAGTAAATCATTGATAACAATATAGATACGGTATTGATCATTGTTATGGTATGATAAAGTGTTCCTGTAAGGGGCATTAACTGTCATCATCTTTAAGTGACATAATCATGTATGCGTGTAAAATGACCAAAACGTTTCATGTGATGATATAGTTGTTGAAATTGTCTCAGTCTTTTTAAAGAGGCAGAAGTGGTGTTTGATAAAGAAATGTTATTGCAAAGTAAAAGTCAGAAGTGTACAGTGATTACGTATGTTGTGAATTGTCGGGAATTTGGGTCCAAGAACTAAATTGTTGCTGTGACGTAGTAATAATTTAACTACTTAATGTCTGACTGTGTATGTAACAATGAAGTGTACTGCCCCCTGTCTCTCTCCCTCCCTCCCTCCCTCTGTGACCTTGAATAAACTTAGAGTGAGTTCTGATCACATAACTGGTGACTGTCTGTGCATTGCTTCTGTCCAGTGTGCCGAAAGGTAAATTAGGAACTAAGGCTGCAGGAAAGAAAACATGAGGATCATCTGTAGTTAGAATAAATGTAACAGTTCTGTAATTGAACATATTCCTATAAAAACATATTTGTGGCCATACACAAAGTTTCAATATATGAATTATATGGATTTTACATACTATCTACACTATCCATCCCCACTGTATTAGGTACACCTGTTCAACTGCACGTTAAAACAAACATCTAATCAGCCAGTGACATGGCAGCAACTCCATGAACAGACAACTGAGCCTACAATTGACACAGGCTTGTCAAAATTGGACAATAGAAGATTGGAAAAACGTTGCCTGGTCTGATGAGTCTCAATTTCTGCTGCAACATTTGGATGGTAGGGTCAGAATTTGGTAAAAACAACATGAAAGCATCAATCCATCCGGGCTTGTATCAATGGTTCTGGCTGGTGGTGATGATGTAACGGTGTGGAATTAAATATTTTCTTGGCACGCTTTGGGCCCCTTATTACCAACTGAGATTAGTTTAAACGTCACAGCCTACCTGAGTATTGTTTAAGACCATGTACATGTTCAATGGAATTTACATTCTAAATAGTGTTAATGTGGCTGGCACGGTGATGCAATGGTTAGCACTGTTGCATCACAGCTCAGAGATCCCCGGTTTGATCCTGACACGTTAGGTTAACTGGTGTTTTTAAAGTGTCCTTAGTGTGTGTGTGTGTGTGTGTGTGTGTGTGTGTGTGTGTGCCCTGTGACGGATTGAAACACTGTCTAGGGTTGTTCCTGACGTGTGCCCTGTGCCGCCAGCTAGGCACCGGCTTTCCCCCAACCCTGACTAGGATTAAGCGTATAAGAAAATGAACGAATGACATAATTAACATTGTTAATGTGGTAATGTTGTACTGCACTGTACATAAGCATTTTTAAAAATACCGAATTTTTTTATTACAACCTATAGTCCTTTTCAGACACATGCCCCCGTAAAATCACAGCGGTGAAACATCAATTTTGTCCTGGACTGCTGAGCAGAACTACAGGACAGGCCCTCAAATTCACAACACGTACTACATTTCCCATAATGCCTCAGTACCTTTCCAAAGTTTGAGTGGCGAGCCACTTTCTTTCGGTTTTTTGCATGGGGTAGTAGAGTAGTAGAATATTTAAAAGAAAATCGAGAGGGGGTTAAATCCATGTAGTGTACTGTACCTTGACGTTTTCGCTTGCCACTGGCTTGGGGATGGGGAAAGTGGCATGTGTCAGTATGAATATCGCCCCCTAACGTTACGTGACATTTATTGCAGTGCCTTGGCCTCCATGACAGTGGCATGTGTCAGTATAAAAATGTTAACTTTTTCTGGTGGCTCAAGAACTACTATAAAAAGTATCTTATATGATTTCCACAAGTATTATTTCATGATTTTTATGTATTATGTATTATTGCATGATTTTTACATCATTTCCACAAGAAGTTTCACTTTCAAATATGTGTGAATATTTTCTATCTCATGTTGTTGGTGATGATTGCTTCGTACCCAAGCGGTACGTGACAGTTATTGCCAGTGGTGGATGAAGTACACAAACCGTGTACTTGAGTTAAAGTAGAGAAACCCAAAGGAAAATATTAATCCACTAAGAGTAGAAATCCTCCCTTTATACCTCCACTAGGTAAAAGTACAAAAATAGGCTTTTTGCTTTCAAATGTACTTACGTATTGAATGTAAAAGTACCATTATTTATTATGGCTCGAATGTCCTATAACCATTTTTGTAAAAATACTTTTGCTTAATCAAATAATTTTAGGTGAAAAGACACTAGTGTCACTACCTTTTAAAAAATGTCATTAATTAGCCCAACAGGTCAAAACAAGTTCAAAACAAAGTGTCTGCCATAGCCTGATTGGTGTGATCCTTTTGTTTTTATGTGTTACAATTTTCTATAAGCCAGATATAAGCCAAAAGGAACAACAGATTTCACAATGTAGTGGAGTAGAAGTAAGAAAGTAAATAGTCATCCATTATGGAAATGCTTCAGTAAAGACAAATGAATAAAACTTCTTAAGTATAGTAACAAATTACATTTTCATGACATTAAAATTATACTAGCCATTATTTACTTTATATGCTTTCTTTCATATTTTATTATGTGATGCTTAAAAAGTAGTTTAACAAAACAATCTACGTACAGCTGTCATGTGTTTGATATTCTGTAGAACTGAATTAACATGACTTTAATTACCATAATAAAAAAATGTGTTTTTAGTTTTCTTGAATAATTTCTTTGAATTTTAGGATGCTTTAAGCTGGTCTGAAAGCATTCTAGACAGCATTGCAGAGCACACAATGTGTCAGTAAGCTAAAAGGTGTTTAATTTAGATTATTTGTTGTTGTTGTGTTGAAACGAACATTCAATTGGTTGATTAGGCTAACTTTCTGATGTAGGCTAGTTATCTAATAGGATGCCCAGCATCAGATTATTTAAAATCTAGACAGTACAAAGAATGGCTGGGAAGTATTAGCATTTTAGTTTTCCAACATTTATTTTTTCCAATGGCTTTACAGTCAGTATTGTTAAACAATGCATGCCTTATTCACTTAATGGGGTAAGTACTACATTTATTAAAACAATGTGTGTGAATGGAGCTAATAAATTATGGTGCTGTCACCACATAACCCACATATATTAGGATAAATGGGAAATTTGGGGTCCATAAGTGAAAACTGCAGTACGAGAAACAAGCACAAACTTATGAGACTATATATAAAACTCCTAAAATGATCGTGTATTTCTGAAGTTGTCAAGCAACTGTCGGTTTTTGTGATCATAGGCTATAAGTTGTTCATATTGCATGCCTCATTTTGTTTTTATTTATTTGTTTGAATTCTTAATAATTACTGTACATGAAATATTATGTTTTCATATTGCATATATAAACTGTTCACTTAAGGGGGCACCACATCTTTTATAGCATATAAATAGTGTCTACAGCATCCCAGATGAAATCCGAGTTTACATCTCTTGATGAAATAAGTCACTGAGAAAAACTGTATCAACTGATTTTTACAGATGGCAGGAATTGAAGTGAGGGATATTAGGGTAGAGAATGAGACACTGAGGGGAGCCAAACTTAAGCATCTACATCATTACCATGTCGTCTTTTTGCACTACTTGTGATAATTACAGGTTTGATTAACATAAAAATGTAAACTTTGAGATTGTATGTGTATATATATGATAATTATATACAAGATTATATATATTAGATATATTATATATAAAATATATACAACGATGTGGGGCAAAAAAGTATTGAGTAAGCCACTGCTGGTGTGAGTTCTCCTATTAGTAAAGATGAGAGAGGTTGTCATTTTCATCATAGGAAATCACATTGAAGGATTTTAAAGACATGAATGTAAATCATGGTGGAAAATAAGCATTTGGTCACCCACAAAAAGCAAGATTTCTGGCTTCACAGAACTGTAACTTTAAGAAGCTCTCTGTCTCCAGCGTTACATATTAATGGCACCTGTTTGACCTCGTTATCTGTATAAAAGACACCTGTCCACAGCCTCAAACAGTCAGACTCCAAACTCAACCATGGCCAAGAGCTGTCAAAAGACACCAGGAAAATTGTAGACCTGCACCAGGCTGGGAAGAGTGAATCTACAATAGGCAACAGGTTGGTGTGAATAAGTCAACTGTGGGAGCAATTGTAAGAAAATGGAAGACATACAAGACCATTGATAATCTCCCTCGATCTGGGGCCCCACGCAAGATCTCAACCTGTGGGGTCAAAATGATCATGAGAAATCCCAGAACTACACAGTGGGACCTGATGAATGACCTGCAGAGAGCTGTGACCAAAATAACAAAGGCTACCATCAATAACACACTACGCCGAGAGGTACTCAGATCCTGCAGTGCCAGGCGTGTCCATCTGCTTAAGCCAATACATGTCCAGGCTCATCTGAAGTTTGCCAGAGAGCATATGGATGATCCAGAAGAGGATTGGGAGAATATCATGTAGTCAGATGAAACCAAAATAGAACTTTTCGGTAAAAACTCAACTGGAGAAAGAAGAATGCTGAGTTGCATCCCAAGAACACCATACCTATTGTGAAGCATGGGGGTGGAAACATCATGCTTTTGGGCTGTTTTTTTGCAAAGGGGGCAGGACGACTGATCCGTGTTAAGGGAAGAATGAACGGGGCCATGTATCGTGAGATTTTAAGCCAAAACCTCCTTCCATCAGTGAGAGCATTGAAGATGGAACATGGCTGGGTCTTGACAACGATCCCAAACACACCGCTCAGGCAACGAAGGAGTGGCTTCGTAAAAAGCATTTCAAGGTCCTGGAGTGGCCTAGCCAGTCTCCAGACCTCAACCCCATAGAAACTTTGTAGAGGGAGATGAAAGTCCATGTTGCCCAGCTACAGCCCCAGAACATCACTGCTCTAGAGGAGATCTGCATGGGCCCAAATTCCAGCTACAGTGTGTGCCAACCTGATGAAGACTTACAGGAAACGTTTGATCTTTGTCATTGCCAACAAAGGCTATGTTACAAAATAACGAGTTGAACTTTTGTTATTGACCAAATACTTATTTTCCACCATGATTTACAAATAAATTGTTTAAAAATCCTACCATTTGATTTCCTGGATTTTTTTCTCATTCTGTCTCTCATAATTGAAGTGTACCTATGATGATACATAGATAGAAATTCTCTCTCTCTCTCTCTCTCTCTCTCTCTCTCTCTCTCTCTCTCTCTCTCAAACTGTGAATTGTATGTAAATTGTGTGTTTCCCTGATTGCAATCATCACTAACAACATGAGACAGAAAACATTCACACCTATTTAAAAGTGCAACTTCAGTCTTGTGGAAATCATCTAATATACTTTTTTTTATAGTACATCTTGAGCCACTAGAAGAAATAAATATTTTTATACTGTCATATACGTGCCACTGTCATTGGTACTGTCATGTAGACCGAGCCACTGCAATAACTGTCATGTAATGCTAGGGGGCGCTTTTCATACTGTCAAGTGCCACTGTCATGTAGGCCAAGCCAGTGCAATGATTGTCATGTACCACTAGAGGGCGCTTGACACATTGTCACGTGCCATTGTCATGTAGGCCAAGCCAGCGGCATGCGAGAACTTCACAGTACAGTGCACTACACAGCTTTAACTGCTGTTCGGAAAGTCAGCCACGCTGCAAACAAGGTACTTATAGCTAATAGCTACTGTATGTCTGGGGTGTGAGGAGTCTGTGATGATTTTCTGTGCCTGATTCCTTGTTCTTTATGTGTCCAATGTGGAGGGTAGGCAGGGGAGCACTGACAAGCTTCACAATATAATGTAATATTATCACATGTAAGTAATATACACCGATCAGGCATATCATTATGACCACCTCCTTGTTTCTACACTCATTCTCCATTTTATCAGTTTCACCATATACAGGTCCTTCTCAAAAAATTAGCATATTGTGATAATGTTAATTCTCTTTCGTAATGTAATGATAAAAATTAAACTTTAATATATTTTAGATTCATTGCACACCAACTGAAATATTTCAAGTCTTTTATTGTTTTAATACTGATGATTTTGGCATACAGCTCATGAAAAAATTCTCACAAAATTAGCATATTTCATCTGACCAATAAAAGAAAAGTGTTTTTAATACAAAAAAAGTCAACCTTCAGATTATTATGTTCATTTATGCACTCAATACTTGGTCGGGAATCCTTTTGCAGAAATGACTGCTTCAATGCGGCGTGGAATGGAGACAATCAGCCTGTGGCACAGCTGAGGTGTTATGGAGGCCCAGGATGCTTCGATAGCGGCCTTAAGCTCATCCAGAGTGTTGGGTCTTGCGTCTCTCAACTTTCTCTTCACAATATCCAAGATTCCTCTATCGTTCAGGTCAGGAGAGTTGGCAGGCCAATTGAGCACAGTAATACCATGGTCAGTAAACCATTTACCAGTGGTTTTGGAACTGTGAGCAGGTGCCAGGTCGTGCTGAAAAATGAACTCTTCATCTCCATAAAGCTCTTCAGCAGAAGTGCTCCAAAATCTCCTGATAGCTAGATGCATTGACCCTGCCTTTGATAAAACATAGTGGACCAACACAGCAGCTGACATGGCACCCCAGAACATCACTGACTGTGGGTACTTGACACTGGACTTCAGACATTTTGGCATTTCCTTCTCCCCAGTCTTCCTCCAGACTCTGGCACCTTGATTTTCGAATGACATGCAAAATTTGCTTTCATCCGAAAAAAGTACTTTGGACCACTGAGCAACAGTCCAGTGCTGCTTCTCTGTAGCCCAGGTCAGGCGCTTCTGCCACTGTTTCTGGTTCAAAAGTGGCTTGACCTGGGGAATGCAGCACCTGTAGCCCATTTCCTGCACACGCCTGTGCATGGTGGCACTGGATGTTTCTACTCCAGACTCAGTCCACTGCTTCCGCAGGTCCCCCAAGGTCTGGAATCGGCTCTTCTCCACAATCCTTCTCAGGGTCCGGTCACCTCTTCTCGTTTGTGCAGCGTTTTCTGCCACACTTTTTCCTTCCCACAGACTTCCCACTGAGGTGCCTTGACACAGCACTCTGGGAACAGCCTATTCGTTCAGACATTTCTTTCTGTGTCTTACCCTCTTGCTTGAGGGTGTCAATGATGGCCTTCTGGACAGCAGTCAGGTCGGCAGTCTTACCCATGATTGCGGTTTTGAGTAATGAATCAGGCTGGGAGTTTTCAAAAGCCTCAGGAATCTTTTGCAGTTGTTTTAGAGTTAATTTGGTTTGATTCAGATTGATAGGTTTAATGCTCTTTTAGAGAACCTTTCATGATATGCTAATTTTGTGAGATTTTGGGTTTTCATGAGCTGTATGCCAAAATCATCAGTATTAAAACAATAAAAGACTTGAAATATTTCAGTTGGTGTGCAATGAATCTAAAATATATGAAAGTTTAATTTTTATCATTACATTACGGAAAAGAATTAACTTTATCACAATATGCTAATTTTTTGAGAAGGACCTGTAGAAGTTCTAGAACTACAGACAGTAGTTCTTCGTTTTCTGTACATGCATTGTTCATCCCTTTTACTCAGTTCTCTAATGGTCAGGACCACCACAGATCATGTCCTATTTGGGTGGTGGATCATTCTCAGCACTGTGGTGTGCTAGTATGTGTTGTCCTGGTAAGAATGGATCAGACATAGCAATGCTGCTGGAGTTTTTAAACACCTCAGTGTCACTGCTGGACTGAAGATATTCCACCTACCAAAAATGTCCAGCCTCCAGCATCCTGTAGGCAGCATCCTGTGAGCACTGATGAAGGATTAGCGGATAACTAACACAAACGGTGCAAAAATAGATGGGCTGATATTTCTGACTTTACATCTACAAGGTGGAGCAGTATGGTAGATGTGTCTAACAGTGAGTCAACACGGTGTTTATGGCCATTACTGTTAGTGTAATGTGACCAGGAGTCCCTCACATTACAGCTACAACTACCCGTTAGCAGAAAATGTTATCATAAGATGGAGAACTGGCTAAATGGTTAATGCAACTAATCCAATGGTAGAAATAAATGAGTCTCGGAAGCTATAGTTTATTTATTCGAGCATTGCCTTGTATGTTTAAATACAGTGTTTAAGGTAGTCTTTAAAACAGTATTAGAAGTTAACAAACGAGTTCGCTTTTTATTGTACCCATTAGCTTTCTTACATTCGTGACCGTAATGTCTCATTATAATCGCAAGAGGGCGCCAGAGGAGCGTATACCGAGCAGCGCATACTGTTATACGTTTAGTTATTTTTCCTACAGAAATTGCAATATAGGTGATTTTCACTCCACTTTTTAAAAAGGACTCCATGGTGTGGTCCACGTGATAAAAAGTAATACGCAGTATACTCACTTGAAAACCAGTAGAATTTGAGTATACAGGAGAGGAAAGTAGCTAATTGTAAAGTCTGCACTATGAAAACACAACATGTTAACAAAATACAACAACGAATACGCTAGTTCAAACTCTAGTCCCTACATCACGTACAGGCACAGTTGGCTGTGTCTGAGGCAGGGGCAGCAGCGATCCCTGCTTGGCCCTGCAGTGGACTGGCATTCCGTACAGAGCACGTGTACACCTGTGCCCTCTGTAGTGCAGTGTAGTCTGAAATGCCTCAATTCCTAAACCAACAAAAACAAATTCCAGTATTGTTTCAACTTGTCAGGAAAGCTACTGGAGATACTTGTTCTTGTGTTCATATTCATCAGTAAGTAACAGTACTGTAATATGGTAACATGGTAAGTACACTGGCACTGCGAGGGGCACAGCAAGGGGCACAGCGTTTAGTGCGGTCGCCTCACAGCTCCTGTGTCTCTGGTTCAATCCTGAACTTGGACTCTGCTTGTGTGGAGTTTCCATGACCTTCAGATGGGCTTAGTCTGGGTACCCCAGTATCAGTGCAGTCTTTGTTTGTACAACTATACTATATATATATATATATATATATATATATATATATATATATATATATATATATATTTATTTTATTTTTTAAATTAAATAAAGTAATACTAGCTTTCTTTATAAGATATAAGATTAAGATATTATGTATTTCTTTAATTGATCACAAACTTAGACAAGAGGTTAAGAAAATGTTTTTTTATTTCAAATATAAATATCACATCACACCAAACTGAAGGGAAAAAAGTCAGCACTTGTACATTAAGAAACATCAAATGTGCCCACGTCCAATTAGTGTAAGCAATAAATTGGAATGATAACAAATGAAAAAGGTATCACTTACCAAAAATCTGACTTATTGGAAAAGGTTTATTAATACATAAATAATAAAAAATACTAATTATTAAACAAAACAGTGCAAAAAACCAAAGGTTTAGATGCTCATTATAAAAAAACTATTTACATTATAAACTGTACACAGTTAGAAAATTAGAGAGTTATTCATACCATGTTTTAAACTACACAAACATAAATGCTACATCTCACAACATGACTGTATAAAGAGTGACTTTAGATGTGCCGTTTGCTATTCCTAGAGTTCTTCCAGTTTTGCATAGTGAACAGTATTGTGGTGTGATGAAATGTAAGGAAGGTCATATTTCCTAATAAATCAAATGTTTACCTCTACCATTTGAATATTAACATTTCAAGCATTTACAGCAACTTGGGGGAAAATTAGCTCACTGCTCTAATTCCTACGTACAGTTTCCCCAGGAGATCATTTAGATACAATGGGAAGCTGGGCCTCATCTAAAGTCTCACTCAAAGCCAGTATGAGAGTTAGTGGGTGCAAGAGTGTGAGAGCGAGAGTGCAGTAAGGCCCAGATTAGCCAACTATGTGCACAAGTCCAGACAGTTGGAAGCCCATTGTTCTCTTTTATGACCATCTCTGCTGTGTTTCCATAGCTCTGCGGCCTCGAGTGCTGAACTCAGCCTGCGTCCGGTGTGGTGAAATTCCAGGCAGAGCTTGAATCATCCCATTACTGCAGTCATACTCCCAAATGTTGTCATAGTCTATTTCCTGGTCATCTGGTTCCACTGGTTGAAGGTAGGAGTTATCATCTGTCAGGAAAAATGAAAATGCAAATCTTAAACGTTGTTTTAATGAAATGCATTATAAGATTTGTCAAGACCTCACAATCCCTCTTTAATGTAAAACAAGGGTATTTTTTCCCAAAACAACCTCTTGGATGGCTAAATGTGTCGGAAATGTGTCATATTTTCCTATTCAAACTGAGTTTTCCCTAGTATGACTCGGTGAATATGGTATTTTAGATCAATAGTGACATCACTCTTTACGATGCACATTTTTGGTCCAATCACCCTTGCAATCCCAGACAATGTGTGAGCCACATTAATCAGTAGCAGTAATCAGTTCGCTGGCCTCTAAAGGAAAAAAAATAATACCACTATGAATCCACATCTTACATACAGGATTGTGCCACATGATGTCCGTTCAGACCATGTACGTTCACATATATTCGCATATATACACATATGTCTGTCCAATGTGCGATGAGGTTATGATAGTTATTATTAAGGTAAGTGCTACTTAACACATGTATTACCTTGCTGTTAATATGGCTAGTACTGTTAGTACAGCAGCTGTAATGCCACAGTAACAGTACAGCCTCTGGGGTACATGCGGCATCAGTGTGAACAGAATGAATGCTGAGCAACAAAAATCTAACACACCGTATGGGTAGAAATAAGCAAAGTAAGAAGAACTGTGTCTTTGCACACAGCACAACTCAGGGAAAACCAAAAACTACGTCTGTACAGAGCATCCAGCAGAGATAACTGTGTCTCACAGTTTATGCACCCTTCTCAGTTCCCTGCTCTCTTCTGAAATACAACAGGAAATACTGAGCAAGCACTGCGTGCAGCTCCACACGGAGATATTGCAGATTTGATCCATCTTAAAGACTAAAAACATAGAAAATCAATATGCGACTGTCAATGTTGATATTAAATAAAGCAACGTTTGGTAGACACTGCAGTATCATACTGATACATTTACAGCATTTAGCAGACACCCTTATCCAGAGCGACTTACAATTGATACAGTCTTACAATGCAAGCAGTTGTGGGTTAAGGGCCTTGCTCAAGGACCCAACAGTGGCAGCTTGGCAGAGGCAGGATTTGAACCCTGGACCTTTTGGTCCATAGCCTTAACCGCTAGGCCACCACAGTCCCACACACTCATACCCTTATCACTGCCAGTACACTACACTACAATATCCCATATAGCATTGCTAAGTTCAGTATATAATGTGTTGCATACTGTGCACTTTTATTGTGGAATCTAAATGACACATACTATATAGTTCAGTAATTACTTACTGATTAATCGAGTTTTTGAGTATAACTTGAAATCATGGTAATTCCAAAAACAGTATATTTTAACATGTTTGGCTACTGTAAGATGAATAAGTGGAAATATAATGATGTAATGATCATACAATGATGTCTTTATCTATCTACATCTAATGGGAACTCATTTCTTAGAAGTTAACTAGTTAGCTTGTAAGCAGCTAGCTTATTCCTATCACTAATCATGTGGTCATTTTAGCATATATTAGTAGCGCACTAGTACCACTATTAAGTGAGAAACTATTGAATAAATTGCTAGTACTAATGGATCTTGTGGTCGTTTTGTGGAATATTCAGAAGTGCATTGAAGATTTTGATCATGGCACCAAGACTGTGGAACAGTTTGCTGTTGGATATTAGAGGAGTGTTATCAGTAGCTTGTTTTAAAACCAAACTGGAAACGAACTGTATTCTATAAGAGTAGCTGAAATGTGTGTCTGTATTGTGTTTTGTGTATGGAATGTGATGTCTGTTTTTATAGTGTTTTTTTTATGGATTTTCTTAACTTTTTGATATTCCTTTTTACTTTTTCGTGAAGCACTTTGGTGAACACTCGTGTTTATAAATACACTAAACTTCAACTTGAAGACATAGAGTGAATAGATATAGCACGTGATAGATAACCTGGTTTGTTTAAACCCTGTAGAGTCATGCATGTCTGCCATGCCCTCTTTCCTTTCTAATGAAGGATTGAACCATATAAATTCCTTCACACTGTAGGTGTAAGAGATAATTGTCCTGCACAGTTAACATTCCACAGAATGCAATCATGTGTAAGACAACGAGACAATCTGGATTGGACATTAATTGAAGGCTATTACAAGAGCTTCTAAAGTGATGAAACTTACATTAATAACCCTACATCTATTGAGCAGGTGATTTCAGTGACGTCCTAAACAATGTCTCAGCTGTGAGTTTAAATAAACCCTGGGTTTCCCCTAATGGGCCACCTGTAGTGCTGTCATATGGACTGTTGCTAGGTTGAACTGGCACCACACACACACACACACACACACACACACACTTCCTGGCCTTGTCATCGAAATGCCTTGACATGCACTAGCCACTCCTCATTCCCTGTCCTTTGTGTGTGTGTGAGAGACCGTGTTTATATTACACTGTGGGGACCAAGTGACCTAACGGATAGAAAGAGCTGACATTGGTCCCCATGAGGTAAACTGCTTTTTTACAGAAACTGCAACTTATATTTTGCAAATCCAAAAGAATCAGCTATGATGTGAATATGTGTGTCTAGGTTATGCTCAGAACGTGTTATTTCTTGTGTTTTGTTTCTTGTTGCTTTGTTATATTACCATTTACAACTATGGCAAATTAAATAAGTTCTATAATACATTTCTGTTCAGATGCCTATACCGTGCCTAGTTTAATTTCCAACAGGATGTCTTTGGCACACAAGCACACCATCTCCACTATCTAGTTCCAGTCATGCCTATAAAAGACATTGTGATACTGCAGAGGTCATATAGGTTTCACATGCCATAAATTTTTACCTTGGGTTAGACTGTAGGGCAGCTCCGGTGTCTTTGTGGCCACCAAGCCTGGGAAAGTTCTCTGCAATAGACAAAAAACATTCATTTTATATTATTGTCTTAATGCTAGTTAAACCCAGACTAGACAGGTCTGTTCAGTACTATAGCCGGAGTTTCTGTGTAATTATTATGGTAATTAGTCACTGCAGACCATGCTGTTGATTTATATTAGGTGGTGTTTTTTGTGTTACCTGTGTCATGTGGTTGTGCTGTAGGACGGTATTGGGGACAGGCAGCAGCTTTAGTCTGGACACGGCCTGGGCACGTTGCTCTAGGGCCCACTGTGTGTTGTGCCCGTCGTCCTCTTGGGGGTGGCTGCTCCTGTTTTTGCGACCCAGAGGCGGAGTGCAAAGCCGAAAGTTTTTAGGAAGGATTTGATGGCAGTGCTGCTCCATGGAGACTTGTGAGGAGTGCTGTTCCATTAAAAAAAATTAACATCAGCTGTAGATTTTTTTAGAGTTTTCTAAGCTATTACAAAATCATACTGAAAATGCTCTCTGAAAATGGTACTTAAATAAATAGTTTGGTCAAAAATCAAGTGTAAACCTTTCCCTTACACTAAATGTGTAATCAGCCAAAACATGTTTAATGTCCATCCCTTGATATAGTACTGCACAAAGTCCACCATCCGATTAGCTATACCATTGTTTGCAATGGAATAATGACCATGTATAATTAATTCTGTCTTTTTATTAGAATAGAACCAGAGAAAATTTCCATGCAGTATTAAAATAACTGAAAATAAATCATAAAAACAACTTCTATAGGCTTGTATTACTTGAGCAATAGTGGCATCTGGCACCTTCATCAGGATGCCAAGCTGGCCCATCTACAGTCAGAAGAAGCTTGATCAGGAATGGTCTTTTTTTTTTAAAGTAACCACGTTTCAAAAGGGCAACAGGGTAAAAAGACGAAGATATGCGAAAGCTCGCAAAGACTGGCATGAAGGTCAGTGGGAAAGAGTATTATGGAGTCATATACCCAAGTTTGAAATTTTTGGGTCCAGTTGTTGACAATATGTTGTATATGGTCATTATTGCTACAACAACAAATCAAATGGTGGCCTAAGACTTTTGCACAGTACTGTACCTTGGAGCTGTGAGGCTAGAATAGCTGGAAAGTAATATAACGCTTTCTCGCGAAGCATCTGTCTTGAATACATGCCCATACCTATGCCTGATACATTCTTACACTGGACACATTCAATTTTAGAGAAATATTCCTAGATTATGCTCTCTGTCATGCCCCCAGCGCACTCATTCATTATGTACGTAGATCAGTTAATTATTAATCAGGGTTGCACAAAGTTTCCAAGGCGTAGACTTTTCAATTCAGCAGCCCTATACTCACAGTGTACTCTCTGTAAATCGAGAGAGCAGATCTAATGTCGTGTTCCACTTACCAATGCACTTGACGAGTCCTCCTCCAGAGCATACATGCCAGGGGTGGTTGGGTCATCATACAAGGGTGAGAGGGGCTTGCGGGGGGCCAGCATTTCTGAGTGCCGTTGGTTAGCAGAGAGCTGGTATTTGGAGCTTGGTGAAGTGCTCCAACTGTTAGACTAGAAGACAAACCAACATATGAAGACATTGACACACATTATTAAATGTTCAACCAGAATATTATATTATACCTCATCTGCAGTATTAATGTGCATATTCACCATGCACTTGTTTGTTTAATCTGTGACATACAGTGAGAGGCCATAAAAAGTAATGAATAATGATGTTCAGCCACTGATTGTGCAGTTCTCCTACTAGAAAGATGAGAGAGGAGTCTGTAATTTTCCTCATAGGTACACTTCAACTATGAGAGACAAAATGAGAAAAAAAATCCAGGAAATCATATTGTAGGATTTTAAAGAATTTAATTGTAAAAATCATGTGGAAAATAAGTTATTGGTCAATAACAAAAGTCAACTCAATACTTTGCTAACCATATCTTTGTTGGCAAAATGACAGAGGTTCAAAAGTCGTCACCAGGTTTGCACACACTGTAGCTGGTATTCTTGGCCCATTCCTCCATTGCAGATCTCCTCTAGTGCAGTGATGTTTTGGGGATATCGCTGGGGCAACACGGAGAACCAGAAATCTTGCTGTTTGTGAATGACCCAAATACTTTATTTTCCGCATGATTTACAGTTAAATTCTTTTAAAAATCACTACAATGTGATTTCCTGGATTTTTTTCTCATTTTGGCACTAATAGTTGAATTACCTATGATGGAAATTACAGACCTCTCTCATCTTTCTAATAGGAGAACGTGCACAATCAGTACTTTTGGCCCCACTGTATCTGTTAAGTAATTTGGATTATATCAGGTGCAAGTATGACCTACCTTGTAAGTGGGGCCTTTCAATGGGTTGTGCACAGGGAACTGGTGGTGCATTGCCTGTAGGGAAGTGTTGTAGATTGGGACTGGGTCCTCATGAAGATAGGGTAGGAGGGATAGGAGATTTTGAGGGGAGGGAGATCGTATTGGGGCAAGGCGTTGGCCTGGTTTGAGATGACATGTGTTGTCCTGCTGCCCAGTGACGGAATACTGTGTCTCAGTGGAGCGGGTCGCTGGAGATGTACTGTAAAACACCACAGATAGAAGAGACAAGCTCATCAGTGAGACTGGAAAAAAAAAAACAAACAGCCAGGCTTCATGTAGTGGATAAAAAGACACATTGAATATACAATTTCAAGATCATCTTGAATATGAGAGTTAGATTTGCTTATTCTTCACAGAGCCCAAGAGGAAGATTACTGTTATCAGAAGGGAATATGCTCCGATACTTTTGCTCTCTGTAGAGCTTCCATTGAGCATACTGCCCTGTCATGTCGAAATTAATTGGGGCTTTTTGTTTCTGATATGACTGCTGGGAGGAAGGCAGAATATCCTGGCACCAACACCGAGTGATAGCATGGTACAACTTCAAAGCCATTCAGCATTCAGGTCATCTACTGAGCAGCGTTGCTCTGTGTGGGTGAATCGTGCCATGGAATGTTTCTAATAACAGAACACATCTGAGAGTGCACAGGGGATGTCTTTCAAGTTCATTTTTTGCCCTGCAAGACAGCATTATGTGAAGCCGTAGGGTGAAGCGCTCAGCAAAACAAATGCAGAGCAATCTGCAAAGCAATCTGTTCAGCTACATGCAGAGGGTTCCAAGTCCAAAGGGCTATTTCAACACCTAACTAGTGACGATTCCTCCAAAATAAACAGTTGGCAGGAGCAGCAGTGTGGTCCAGCAGAAAATGCATATTTGGAAGGACATTTCTGCAGGTTCACATCAATGTAAAATTAAGCAGGTGCTATCTGTGTCCAATTGGATTTAATGTTTGTCAGACATCCCCAAAAAACAGTATGACTAAATGTAAATTTAAAAAGAATAGCTGAAAATAGTGGTGAGTGTCTGAATTAGCAAAACCTCACATGAGTATTTTCAGTTGACACATACGGTGTCAGTCTGGCAACGGTTCACTTAACGATCCTGTCAGACATGATAATACTGGACACCTGTACAAACACAGTAACAGCAGCATCATGTTTAATGAGTTGAGATGGCGCCTTACACAGAGAGGCTCTGTGTAACCAGGAGAAAGGGGGTTGTCATCACCACGAGGCAGCTGGAGCTCACAAGATCTGCGGACGTTGTGCGATTGCTGCATGGGATTAGGGCCTCCTTTGCCACTGCTGCTCCTTCTTATATTTAACTCTGGAGCCTGCATGGAATAGTGTTCAGTATTAGCCTAATGTAGTGGGTATGGCGTTGACACCATCTGTTATGCCAAGTAAACCTGTCAGGAGGTTTACGATCGATTACCTCTCTCTGAGTCGGAGTGTAGATGATGTCGTAAACAGGGGGAGGTGGACTGAGGACGGGGACGTCTGATGCCTTGAAGTGCTGGATCCAGTCACGGAACTCGCTCGTGTTCGGACAAGACACAACGATGGGGTTAATCAGTTTCCCTGTTACCAACAGGAACAAAAGTAAATTAGTGTTTGATAGATACTTCAGTACAGCAGCGATAATGCAAAGTAAATTTGCCGATATGGCACACATATTATAATTTTACTTAGGATTGCTAATTAACTTGCAGCAAGTGACATTAAATATATAAAAATCTAAGAACAGGATGGAGAATTCAAGCAAATGAGAAATGGTCTGTTTTGGTGACATTTGTTTTGATGGAATTTATGGGAATTCCAATGTGTAGTCATATCACCTAGAACTAGAGCTACGGCTTAGACTCCAGTACTGTGCAAAAGTCTTAAGCCATCATTAGATTTGTTGTATTAGCAATGGTATAATGACCGTATGGAATTATTTATTTCTCTGTATTAAGATACAAACAGGAAATACAAAACATATGTACACAAATTAAAAATAAAAAACACGTTTCAGAACAAAATGACTTCTAAAGGCAAAATAACAGCATCTATTGTGGCCTCCTTTGGCACTAAGCACATCGTGAACTGTTTTCTGAAGTAATCTTCTGATATATTATACCAGGCTTCTTTCAGAATTTCCCAGAATTCTCCTTTAGATTCAGGCTGTCTTTTGTTTCTTTCTCTGTCTTGGTGATCCCATACTGCCTCTGTGATATTCATGTCTGGACATCGTGGATTTTTTAATGCTGAGTTCAGCTTTCCTGTGTTTTCAGGTTGTATTCTAATAAAGAGACAGAGAAACTAAAAAAAAACCAAATCTATTGTTGGCCTATGACTTTTGCACAGTCTCGCAAAAAATTTCAGATGGGCTGATCAATGGGCTAGATAAATAATGTGATGTCATGAGTAGTGATACTTCTTTGATCTACGTTTCAAGGTTGATGGTGAGTATACAAAGCATCTCTTCTAAGTTCTCATTAACCTACCTTCAATCATGAATGTATTTGGCTTGACGTCCTGGCACGGAGTGGTGACTGTAATCATGTTGAGAGGAAGTTTTCCCTGCAGGAACAATACAGACTGCATGGCTTTAGCTCAGCTGAATAAACTGTCAGTCTGTTTAAGAAGCATGTTGTATGAGATATTCATTTTACCTTGTAAAACAGTCCATCATTCTCTTCGGAGAGTATAATGAGATTGCTAGGATACATCACCAACAGTCTGTCATACTGCTCCTGTTTGGTGAGTAGAGAGCTTTCATCAGTAATTGTGATACATTTCAATGGACTTGCCACATTTGGAACAATCGTCCTTAAGTGCTTTAACTCTTGCTTTTGACTCGTCTGCATTGTGGTCTATCGTATGTGCACATAAGCAGCAATTTCCCTTTTGTGAGAACTACTGTATGTGCACAAATTCACGGTAGCCTCCGGTAGGCCATGATGAAAGTGAAGCTGTCGCTCTGACAGAGGTCGTCTTTGCTCTACGTAGGGTGTGTCAGACAAACAGCTGTGGGGTGAGTCAAGTCAATGCGTGAGCAAAGTAACACGCCCAGCTCACACAAAGACGCACACGTCTATGTGCTATCCTTTGAAAAAGAGAGACTGTCTGGGGTGCTCAGCTTGGCAGGGCAGTTACCTGTGTGTAACACTAAAAAACTATGGAATGTAGTGCTTAGATATAAACAAAGTTTTTTCCTGACCTGATAGGTGAGCCCAGTGGTGTTGTTGGATACAAAATGAAGGTGAGTTTGGAACAAGTCCAGGTAGCAGTCGTGAACATCCTGTGAGAAAATACACATGATCCTTGGGTTATTTACACAATCAAATAACAATTACTCTGTAGCAATACTGGTTGGCTTGTGACTTTGGTAATCAAATTTCTCTGGATTTAAAGATTATTCTAAAAGAAACCTAGAACTCAAGTCTCTCAGAGCAAATAAAAATTCAGTGATTCATGAAAAAGAAACACGAGAACCTGGGTGAAAAGAATGAATATGCACTATGATGCCTGTCACTCAATGGTCTAGTTTGCTAGCCACACTCATCACAGCTTTCTCATAACGCTTTTCCGGTTGAGAGTCCAGGTTATTAATTGTCAAACGATATTATGTACATATGTGAATAACTCTGCCTGATGGGAGTGGTGCTTTGCTGATAGCTACTATAACATTGTGTTTCATTTTCTAATTTTCTGAAGCCAACTCATTTCCTTTCGCAGCCAAAGTTCATATGTAACATGTGTCATGTTCGCTTTCGAACAATAACTGTCACGCAGTGCTTCCTTTCTACCTGTACCTACTAGTTGCTAAAGAGTATATTTTTCAAAATTACCCAATCCTGTTTTGTTCCTTATGCTTCATTTATTGATTTTTTTTTTCATTTTTCAGCACAGAGTTGCGTCATGTTAGATTGTTCCCACACTTCAGTATCAGTAGTGTGATCGCAAGTTTTGTGCCTGAGGTGAGTGTGCGCTCCAACACTGCCATGTTTCATAGCATTGCATGTTCTGACACGCACAATGCAATATACCGAGCTACATCAATTAATCTTCGGTAATACATAAGACGACAAGCAACACAGTTCACACAGCTGCTATGAGACACCCTGTGCTTGATTGGGATCATCACGGATGAGTAAGCGGATGAACAAAAATTCTAAACTGCCAGAGCACCCTGATTGTCTTTTAACAGGGATCATTCTTGGCAGGGATGTATGAGTTAGTTTGTATTCATTCTGTGGTATTCGTTCACTTTCTTATCCGCTTAATCCTAATCAGGGTCGCGGAAAAGTCGGTGCCTAGTCGGCAGCACAGGGAGCAAGGCAGGAACATGCCTAGACAGGTCGCCAATCCATCGTAGGGTACACGTGGAGAACATGCAGACTTCACACAGAAATGACCCAGACCACTCCACCTGGGATTGAACCCAGGACCTTCTCACTGTGAGGCAACAGTGCTAGCCACCCCATCAGGGGTATGAAGGAAGCTAAAAAGTGTGGGACAGCTTATGTCATTTTTTTAAACCATATATTACCTGGCAGTGGAGGAAGCGGAAGCGCACTTTGGAGGTTTGGATCAACCTTCCGTAGTTCTTCACATTGATGCTGCTCTTCTTCCAACCACTGACTGGGTCATAGGGAAATGGTGGGTCCCATTTGATATTCTCAATCGCCTCAAGATCCTTAGGTGACATTTCCTGTGATTACAAACATCAGGAAACAGTTAATCACTTCTGCATACATTAGAACAATTCATTAAGTGCCAAGAGTGAACTCTTTTCCCAGACTTCACTAGAATTGCCTTACCTTTCTTGGAGTGACAGTGCAAAGAATATTGATGATGCTGTTGGACTTCTCCTGCCCCTCCTGCGGATTCTTTTTCCGGAACAGTCGGCTGCTACTCAGAAGACAATACAGGGTGTTTAGTCAAGCATTTTTTGATAACCGTTCACAGTTCTGCCATTGAAGAGATAACAATGGATACCCCAGTGACCCAGATATAATTCAGTCATTCAGAGCTGCATCATTTTAGTCAGTCCTGTCTGTTTGCTGGTCAGTTCAGACAAAGGATTTGACAATTCCATTCCTTTTTTTTTGCACCTCCTATAGCTTGTACCGGTCAGCGTATTGTACATCCCACTCGACACAGCTTTTACTCTGGAAGAACAATGGAGCTTATGTATCTAAACACAGGGCATGGATGGCAAAAAAAAGTTCAAATGTCACTCTTTGTCACCAGTTATTCTCATTTATAATCATTACTGTCAAGTCTCTACAATGTAGTCTTTCCTGCACATTCACTGGACAGGAAGTCAGGCTCTAGATCTGCTTCTTTCTGTCTGCCTATCTCCGCTTTGAATGCAATTAGAATAACAACAGTAGGGTTATTCATGCTCAGAGGGATTGAGAGCATCAGTGGAATTCTTTACAAAGTATCAGCGATGAATAAGTTTGGTATTCAGGGAATGTCAACTAAGGACCCAAGCAGACAGGTATTTGTAAAAAAAAGGACAATGCTAACATAAGATCCTAATCCAAGGTGTAATAGTAGAATCGTACTGGCTTTCACTGCTGTCCTTGAGTAGGCCGGAGTTAAAAATAGGTAACTGAGACCCACTGAGGTACAAACAGGAAACAGGAACATTGATGTCTTTGTCCTTGATATCAACCTGTTACCGTGTGAATTAGTGAGAAAGGGGTACGAACTCTTGCTTTGATTGTACAAGTGTATATATAAGCAGCCAATAGATCAGTTTCAGGCCTTGAAAATTTGATCTCTACCTTTAGTGCAACATGACCAGACCTGTTACATTGAGTAGTGACCTGTGTGTAATAAAAACATAATAGTTCTTTATGACTTTTTGCTATATGTATCCACAGTGTTTCCACCCCAGAGTGGACTTAATACTAAATAGTAAATGAAAACATACTTCGTTTTCAACCTCATGCAATTCTAAATGTGTGTAAATGAAAATTATGTGCCAAACAGAACAATAGGGTTCTCATACAGCATACAGTATAAACTGGCACCATGCACTGCTCTGAGAGAATATCATTATCACAGTCTTGAACATTGTCAACACCTGTGAGTGTCAGCCTGTCTGTGAACTGTCATGCTGTCCCTGACCAGATGAGAATTATAGACATCACCATGATTATGTAGAAGACTCTAATAGCATGCTGCTACTTGTATGCCAAACGTTATCAGTCGTCATCACACCTCAGGGATGGCAGACACTTTACCAGACGGACTTTATTTTACCAGATGTAAAAGGTGATAAAGGAGTTTGAGTTAAAGTTATAACGTGGAGATAATATGGCACTGTGGTTGTATATATCAGACTTTATATGGACCAAAGAAATTATGTAGAGTTAAGGACCAAGCCATGACAGACCAAGTCTGACCAATAAACATGACTTTCTATCTATGAGCCAATTTGAAATCACGGTCAGGAATTCTACACTTAACCAGTTCCTTGGTAAGTATTAAGTCTTCAAAAATTATTAATCAGATAATATAATGTACATACATTTAAAGTGAGTAGCTATAACCCTGGTCTCATAACCAGATGTCAGGGCTCTGTAATACAACAGTGTTTCTTACCTGTTCCGTCGTATGAAGCTCTTGCTGGAGTATCTGAAGTTGTGTTGAGGGACGCATGACATGCTACTCCCCATACTGATCCTGAGTTTGTGTGTATCTCCTCAATGAATGAACCTCTTTCCGAGGGTGAACTGTGTAAAATTCCCTTAGCTGTAATCCAAGCCGTGTGAAGTGACCATGCACCAGCGAGGTGAGACTGATATACTGACAGAGCAGAGTGAGAGGAGTGTATACAGGGAGTGTGCCAGTGGGAGGGGACACGGAGAGGTGTGAGGGTAGGAGGAGAAGGAGATCGGACGGGAGGGGTGGAGGGGTTGTTGTAGAAGAGTTCACACTTGCTTGGGATCCTTTAAGTAAATCAAACCTCGTAACAAAGAGAGACGTGTGCCTTTTCACATGTATCAGTGGCCAAATGGTGCTCATTTCATTGTTTTCAAGACCATCATGAAAGACTGAATGGTGGTGTCAGTCAAGACACAGACATGTCTGAACATGACCATATAGTATATGGTACCCAAATGCCAGGAGAAGGTCCTATTAATATACACTTTGACATTAGTTAACAAGACTATAATTAAGGACTAAAATGATGTGTTATGTTTAATTTCCTGACATATTTTGTCCAGAGTGACTTACAACTGATATGATCTTACAATCCAAGCAATTGTCGGTTAAGGGTTTTGCTCAAGGACCCAAGACCAAGTTTGGCAGTGGTGGGATTTGAATCCTGGAACTTCTGTTCCACTGTTCAGTACTTTAACCGCTAGGCTACCTCAGTTCTAACTCTCACCTGATAGAGGAACGTATTTTCTTTTATTTAATTCATAGTGTGGTTAATAACAAAATGTGCCTGTCTGTGTTTTTATCTTTTGTGCCTTGTCAATAACCACCTTTACACACCTTTGCATGTATTAGTCAGCTATTAATATAGGATTACTAGGATTATAGGAAAAGTGTGGTCTTCAATTTCATGCATTATGGCCTGTTGGTTGAAAGCCACTGACCAATATAGAGGAATTTCATGTACAAAATTTGGCAGATGTTCTCATCCAGAGAGACAAACAACTGTCTGTCTATATAATCTAACCTACACTCTTACAAAGTACAGTCGAAGCAATTGAGGGTTAAGGACCATGCTCAGGGGCTTGACAGTCTAAACTTGACAGTGCAGGGAGTTCTCTCAAACTGGACAGTAGTCCAGTAGTTAAACCTCTACCCCAAATTCGGTTTGTTTTCATCTGTGCCTTCATATGTCTCACTATCGAGATATACTATGGAAAATAAATATAACAGCGTAAGCTTTGGAACTATCACACATGCATACAGTTTGTTTAATGGTGTCTGCACCTGGCTTTTGTTCTTGCACCAGTGTTTTTGCATCGTGTTAATTAGGCATATTTATTGTGTGTATATAAAGCCATTAGTGCTGCTGTGAAACCAGTAAAGTGTGTGTATATACCGTGTGTCTATCAATCTAATATTTTAATAACCTAAATTGTTAAATTAACGAAATCACACTGCTTTCATTTGGGACATCCATCTAAAATGTTTGGTAAAATTATGAATTAATTAAGGTTAGGGTTAAAAGCCTATCAGCAGGCTGGACTGCACCCAAGGCATCAATCCTTTTCACATCACAGGTTGTTTATCAAAGGTAAAATGATTTTAATAAATAATAGTAGAAATTGTAAATGAAAACAGTACTGTGGCATTAAATCTGTAATTCAGCTTTTATTGTCAGTATGGACATAATAGTAAATTTTCTAAAATCTATATTAAATGTGTTTTACAAATTAGACATTTTGTGAATGGATATAAATGTGTGAACAATATGACAAATGTTATACATGTCCACTCACTTAACGTTATTCAAAATGAAATACTTTTGATGTATTATTGACCGAGGCATTTATGTACATTAGCTCCGGCATTCCTGGGTGAGTAGGTCTCTGTAAATTCCTGACAATCAGGTCAGTGATGGGATCTCAGACCCTAGGGTGCCGTTGTTTAAGAAAGGAGTTGCCGTGTACTCACTCAGCTGTATTTGCTTAGAAAAAGGTCTGTGTGCCGTTGAGCGTAAGGCCCGTGTGTGTTTGCTGATACAGGAGATATCATCTAATCAAATTAAGGGCTGAACCAGCCCCCATGCTGTCAGTTAGATGGAATACAATTCTGTCTGAAAACATATATGTATATGTGACACATCAAAGTGCAGTGAGTACGCCTTTATTCAAACGTGTCAAGGAATCCCAGACTATCTCTTTGATCTCTGTCTGTGGTACGAAATGTGGTTTATGGTAGTTTGTTGTTTATTTTGTGGCTTTTGTTGTCAGGAGTGTTTCTTGGTATTATGTGATTAATATTGTTTATTTTAAGTACTTACTGTAAGTTTGATGGCTCACTTGTATGATGGATTGCTAAAGCAAACATGGAATATTGGCAATTGCTGGTGTAGCCTCTTTACAATCTACAAATACCACTGTTGCAATAAATGAAAGTATACAGTTATTGTGTGGCTGACAGGTGATCTGAACCAGCTGAACAAGGATATAAATGTGCAGAATGATTGAAGTGCTGATTAAGTCAACACCCTCAATCCTGCCTGTAACTGTCGCACTACTGGTGTGCGCAAACACACATACAGACAGGTCCAAATTAATTCAATGTTGAGAATGTATTAACTCAAAAGAGAAAACCCATTGAGAACAGATATAAAATAAGAGGAAGAACCGTTCTCATTGACTGGAGTGAACACTGCATTCTGTACATATCAAACTGCATTTATTTGTTTACATCACAAGCAGACAAAGGTGAATAGTAATAGCAGTTATATTCTCGTATTCATTACATGAGAAACATGTCATAGCTTTGTGGTGTCATGGAAAAATAGCTCCCCCTTGCTCACTCACTTGCCTGCCGTGAGCAAACATACTTCGTCTGAAGATGACTCACTCCTTTCCTACTTTTGATTCAGAGGATCTCACAGTTAGTAGTAATTCAGGCCTTTGCACAGCTTGGGAAATTTTTCCACTGCTGACATGGAGTTTCTGTCTGATCCCAAAAAATCGGCAGTTTCGACTGACTCCATGTTGGAGTTCACCAGAATGTTCTTAATGATAGACTACCATGTCAAAGCAAAGTACAAAAACAAAGGTTCTTATATTATGAAACAGGAAACACCGACTAGCTAGAAGTTCAGAAAAATCAATTATGTGTGACTCCAGTCAATAGATAATCACTGTTTTTTCCAAGTGATCCCTTGGAAACATTATCATAATGAGATTTTGTGTTCATTGACAGGTCTTACAGAAGTGCTAAGTATTGTATCAGTTTGAATAGAAGTCAGCTACACCTCACACTTCCAGTCAGATGCTAATTCATTTAGTTATGATTGTGCTTCACCAAGATGATCTAACTGCCTATTTATCATAAGATCATCAGACTGACTAAAAACATTACTTTACATTTACAGCATTTAGCAGACGCCCTTATCCAGAGCGACTTACAATTGATACAGTCTTACAATCCAAGCTATTGTGGGTTAAGGGACTTGCTCAAGGACCCAACAGTGGCAGCTTTGCAGAGGTGGGATTTGAACCATGGACCTTCTGGTCCATAGTCCAGTACCTTATCCACTAGGCTACCATTTTTTAGGGGGTCTGATTCAATTATTAAGGGGTCTGATTCAAAGTAGACAGACACAATATAGGCACTCTATCCATTTTTTCAGTGTAAAATACATTTTAAAAATACCTATATGGAATGTTAGGTTGTATATTGTAGTGTCTTGTTTGTTCACGTGTCATTCTTAGGAAAATGCTAAAACAGCCTACGAACATTTTCACCCTGTGACTTTATAATATTGGGACACAGTCATGAAGCAAACTTTGTCTCTTTGACTTTAAAATGGCTCAGTTATTTGTTTATATCATAAAATGTAATATCAGGTCAGACACATCAAATCGATTTAGAGTTTTCTAGCCAAGTGTCCAAAACCAAGGAATCACCAACCAAACTAAGAGATTAGTGGTGAATGGATATCTCTCAGCTTACTAAAAAATCTTATCATAATAATGTTACTAACAATTTCCCTGTCGGTACACAACTCAGGAAGCAGAAACGTAAGACACAGAGACAGTAAAACACTACACACATACTAAAACATGCAAAAAATGTAAAACGACTTCCCATTGTTCCTATGAGCTCCTGAATAAGAAGAAATGGTACCTCGGTTCGGAGCTAATTTTTCCCATAAGGAATAATGTAAATTGAATTAAGCCATTCCAGACCCCCAGAAAATCCACACTGTATAAGACATTATAGGCATTAATGGAGTTGTATTGTACAGGTGCTCCCTGATTTACGATGGGTATATGCTCCGACAAATCCATCGTAAGTTAAATGTAACAAGAACTGATGAGTTTAATATAGTCTGTGCTGTGTAATAGTGGAGCCGACCTTATTGTTTAAAACACTTATAAATTATCCTACAGTTGGCCAAAATCATTAAGATAAAGCTTATTTTATAATAAGGTGTTGGTAATCTTATGCAATTTAGTGAGTATTGGATTGAAAGTGAAAAGTAAAAGCAAAACACTTACTCTATTAGTGAATTCAAGCTGTTAATGCTAACTGCTGAGCCTGAAAGTGATCCGGGGAACTCCTTTTGGTTGGCTGTAATCATCAAGCATTTTAGGACCCATGGGGACTTATTTGCACTAAGAATACAGTACTGTAGATGTATAACTAAATAAAAACACAATAAACACAGCATGGATCTTCACCGGGAAAGAGTTATTGTGAGACTGTACCACTGTATCACTGTATAATGAATCGTGAATCATGAATCAAGTTTCAGCTGCAATGAGTTGCGCTGCACAACTCATACAAATTTAAGCAACTGTGTCGAGTACCGAGCAACCGACGAGGAGTCAAAATGCGTTGAGAACTGAATTTGATGAGTTCCGAGGTGATCGAAAACCGAGGTATCCATGTACTGCAGAAATGACTACCCGATCTTATTATTGACTTTTTAAAACCCAGAAATACAGTGGGACAAAAAAGTATTTAGTCAGCCACTGATTGTGCAAGTTCTCCTACTTAGAAAGATGATAGAGGTCGGTAATTTTCATAATAAGTACACTTCAACTATGAGAGACAAAATGAGAAAAGAAAATCCAGAAAATCACATTGTAGGATTAAAAAAAAAATTATTGTAAATCATGGTGGAAAATAAGTATTTGGTCACCCACAAACATGCAAGATTTCTGGCTCTCACAGACCTGTAACTTCTTGTAGGCCTGCACCAGGCTGGCAAGAGTGAATCTACAATAGGCAAACAGGTTGGTGTGAATAAATCAACTGTGGGAGCAATTGAAAGAAAATGGAAGACATACAAAGTCATTCATCTCCCTCAATCTGGGGCCCCACGCAAGATCTCATCCCGTCGGATCAAAATGATCATGAGAACAGTGAGCAAAAATCCCAGAACTACACGGAGGGACCTGATGAATGACTTGCATAGAGCTGGGACCAAAGTAACGAAGGCTACCATCAGTAAAACACTACACCGAGAGGGACTCAGATCCTGCAGTGCCAGACATGTCTCTCTGCTTAAGCCAGTACATGTTCAGGCCCGTCTGAAGAAGTTGTGTTTGGAGGAAGAAGAATGCTGAGTTGCATCCCAAGATCACCATGTGATCACCTGTGAAGCATGGGGGTCTAAACATCATGCTTTGGCGAGGTTTTTCTGCAAAGGGGACAGGACGACTGATCTGTGTTAAGGGAAGAATGAACGGGGCGCCATGTATCGTGAGATTTTAAGCCAAAACCTTCTTCCATCAGTGAGAGCATTGAAGATGGAACATGGCTGTGTCTTCCAGCATGACAATGATCCCAACCACACCGCTCGGGCAACGAAGGAGTGGCTCCATAAAAAGCATTTCAAGGTCCTGGAGTGGCCTAGCCAGTCTCCAGACCTCAACCCCATAGAAAATGTGTGGAGGGAGTTGAAAGTCCGTGTTGCCCCGCGACAGCCCCAAAACATCACTGCTCTAGAGGAGATCTGCATGGAGGAATGGGCCAAAATATCAGCTACAGTGTGTGAAAACCTGGTGAAGACTTACAGGAAACGTTTCTCTGTCATTGCCAACAAAGGTTATGTTACAAAGTATTGAGTTGAACTTTAGTTATTGACCAAGTACTTATTTCCACCATAATTTACAATTAAATTCTTTAAAAATCCTACAATGTGATTTCCTGGATTTTTTTCCCTCATTTTGTCTCTCATAGTTGAAGTGTACCTATGATGAAAATTACTGATTTCTCTCATCTTACTAAGTAGGAGGACTTGCACAATCAGTGGCTGACTACCGGTAAATACTTTTTTGCCCCACTGTATGTGATTCTAATCTATTGAGTAACATCAGAATTCATGGAACAAGCACTGTGAAAGAAACACAATCAGCAGGAATTTTATCTATATGTACAACAGAAGAAATGCCTAGACATTACTGAAATCTCCCAAATTACTGATATTTGCAAAAGCACAGACACAGAGATAAGAAAGTAAGAAGTCATATAGATAAGAAAGAAATCATTTCATATTTATGGTAGATCATATTTTTAGTCAAACTATGTCACAATTATAAAGCAATGCTGTTTTTAAACATGTGCTTCTCCAAGGTGATAACTTCTTGTTAGGTGGCTCCCAGATTATTGTTTAATACCAAAATTGCCAGGGTGAAAGAATATGAACATATATGCAATTTGGAAATGCTGTATTAGGTCACAGTTAACAAGCACAGAAATGTGTGAGATTTTAGTTTTAGAGTCTAGACCATTGTTTATTCTGCAATTTATATACAGTACCAATTTAAACACCAATTTAAATACAGTAATAATTTAAACCACATTAACCATAAACTTTATCAAATTATTGCGATGAGGTGGCCACCACTGCAGCAACCCGGTTTTGAGTTCTGCTGCTTCGAGTTGTTAATTGTGTCCACACAACTGATTGTGTCCTGGGAAATGGAGGCCAGTCCAAACTAGTCATACACATTCAGACCGGGCCAATTTAGCATAATCAGCTAACCTAACACATGTCTTTGGACTGTGGGTGGAAACCGGAACACCCGGAGTAAACTCAGGCAGATATCTCAGTGCATAATTACTGAAAAACAGCCAGGTGCTACTGATCAGTGATATTATGTGCAGATTGATCTAAACTGATTAACGGAAACATAAACTGCTATATGGTGGTAACAAAGGTGGGTGAGGGACAACCATCTTAAAGGGCAAGACTGTGGTAGATTTTAGCATTTCACCTTTAAAATCTTACATAATGGCAAGAGTCAGTAGAGCAATAAAATACAAGGTGATTATCCTGCATAAGCAAGGTCTCTAACAGGCTGAAATTCCATGACAGACAGGTGTTTATAGATGTGCTGTCCAAGCTCTTCAAACAAATAGACAAAGCTGAGGACAAGAAATGTAGTAGATTGCCATGAAAAATGAGTGCAGAAGTACCTCAGGCTTAGTTCTAAATCAAAACTGGAAGATCTCCAGTACTGGTCTCAGGTCAGAGCTAGCAATACACTGAGACACAGGTATACACAGTCTAGAGAAACATCTACAGCCTCCTACCTGAGCCTTTCCTAGCAAACACAAGGCACAGGCGTAATGCCATGCATACCACTGTTGCTCAGGGCTCTCCTGATGGTGTACTTATGAAAATGGATATTAACCAATGTGAGAGAGGCCATTAGGCTCTTAAAAGTTACCCTGTGTTCCTTGTGACCTTGTGGAATATTACGCAGCTTGGTCTTGGGGTGATCTTTGTTGGTCAACCATTGCTTAGGAGGGGCAAAATTGTCTTGATTTCCTTAATTTTTACACAATCTGTCTGAGAGTGGATTGGTGGAGTCCAAACACTTTAGAGATGGGTTTTTATCTTTTTCCAGCTTGATGACATCCTCAGAAATCTCATTTGCTCATACCACGATATACTTCCACAAACATGACTCTAATTTCACTTTCAAATGAATTGCTAATCAGAGAGGTTTAGCTACTTTTGCTACTGACATATATGTAATATTGCATTCTTATCATAGAGAATTAAATGACCAAGTACAATATTTTTGTCTCATTTGTTTTATTTCGGTTTGCTTTTAGGACTTTTAGGATTTTTGTACAAATATAGATTATTTTAAATGCTTCACAAAACTTTCAGTCACCACTGTATTTTTATATTATGCTAATGTCTACATACTTTCAGTTTTACAGCTGTACACTGTAATACTTCACTCTTTCCACAATATTTTTTCAAACATAGTTGTTTTTCACCATTTGTGTAGAGGATATTCCAAAAGAAAACATAATATTCCGGTTTTATACCACTGGGATTGGATTCTTTTTTAAATGAATCAGCCAGGGTTCCTGTGAATACATTGAAAGAATGTTTTAAATGAATTAAAGTCAGTGACTAAAAGCAATGAATCACTAGTCCTTTAACCTTTCATTATTTTACTTACATGACCACGAGAAAAAACCCGTGCATTGTCTCTCAGCACATTCCACATATTCATAAAAATGAGACTCTGGCCTACACGAAACAGTGTGGAATCAATAGTCAGTGCTGTCCACTAGAGAGGTGATAAGAGGCCCTTGCATGGGACATCTCAGTGTTATTCCAGACTCAGCGGGGACTACTAGGGTGCTAACTTCACACCTACACCTCTTTTTATTGGAGCATATGGTAGAGAACTATGGCATCAGGTGTGCAACGGAGAACCTTTGGAGTAAAAGTTCTCACAGTACCAAAAATAAAACATCAACACTTACACCAAGTAAGGATTCTTTTGAAGTGGTTGTAGTAATTAATTTAGATTTTTCCAGCTACTGTACATTTCCTAATTTAATCAAGAATGATCCCTAATAATATAATGTTCATTTAAATGTTTATTGACCTGAGGTTTAGGCACTTCTCAATCTCAGTGTTCATGAATTCAGGGTAAATGTGTTGCTGTGACATGTTGAGAATGTGCCGTGTTCACTATGAACTAACAAGCAAAAGTAGTCATTAGAAGTCAATAGAAGTCATTTCTCAAGAAGAATGTTGAATAAGTAAGTGTGTGTGTGTGTGTGTGTGTGTGTCTGACTAGCTGTATCTGTGTTTGTACTCATGTTTATATTACATTGGTCCCCACAAGGATAGAAAGATCTGACATTTTTGACATCTTTTGCTGGTCCCCACAACTGTTTTTTTTTTTCAGAAACTGTTTTTGGAAAAAAACAAAAGTGTCAAAAGATTTGCTTTAGGTTAGTGAGCTTATAGTGGGGCAAAACGTATTTAGTCAGCCAATGATTGTGCAACATCTCCTACTTAGAAAGATGAGGGAGGTCTGTAATTTTCATCATTTCATCATTTTGTCAACTACGAGAGACAAAATGAGAAAACAAAATCCAGGAAATTACATTGTAGGTTTTTTAAAGACTTTAATTGTAAATCATGGTGGAAAATAAGTATTCAGTCACCCACAAACAAGCAAGATTTCTGGCTCTCACAGACCTGTAACTTCTTCTTTAAGAAGCTCTTCTTCCTCCACTCGTTACCTGTATTAATGGCACCTGTTTGACCTCGTTATCTGTATAATAGAAACCTATCCACAGCCTCAAACAGTCAGACTGCAAACTCAACCATGGCCAAGACCAAAGAGCTGTTGAAGGACACCAGGGAGAAAATTGTAGACCTGCACCAGGCTGGGAAGAGTGAATCTACAATAGGCAAGCAGGTTGGTGTGAATAGATCAACTGTGGGAGCAATTGTAAGAAAATGGAAGACCTACAAGACCATTGATAATCTCCCTCAATCTGGGGCCACACGCAACAATCTCCATCCATGGGGTCAAAATGATCATGAGAATGGTGAGCAACAATCCCATAACTAGACTACACGGAGGGACCTGATGAATGACCTGCAGAGAGCTGGGGCCAACGTAACAACAGCTACCATCAATAACACACTACGCCGAGAGGGGACTAAGATCCTGCAGTGCCAGGGCGTGCCCCCCTGCTTAAGTCAGTACATGTCCAGGGGGCCCGTCTGACTTTTTTGCCAGAGAGCATATGGATGATCCAGAAGAGGACTGGGAGAATATCATGTGTGTCAGATGAAACCAAAATAAAACTTCTTGGTAAAAACTCAATGGAGGAAAAAGAATGCTGAGTTTTGCATCCCAAGAACACCATACCTACTGTGAAGTATGGGGTGGAAACATCATGCTTTGGGGCTGTTTTCTGCAAAGGGGACAGGACAACTGATCCGTGTTTTAAGGGAAGAATGAACGGAGCCATGTATCATGAGATATTAAGCCAAAACCCTCCTTTCATCAGTGAGAGCATTGAAGATGGAACGTGGGCGGGGTCTTCCAGCATGACAATGATCCCAAACACAAAACCGCTCGGGTGTAACGAAGGAGTGGCTCTGTAAAAGCATTTCAAGTCCTGGAGTGGCCTAGCCAGTCTCCAGACCTCAACCCCATAGAAAATGTGGTGGAGGGAGTTGAAAGTTCCATGTTGCCCCAAAAACATCACTGCTCTAGAGGAGATCTGCATGGAGGAATGGGCCAAAATACCAGCTACAGTGTGTGCAAACCTGGTGAAGACTTACAGGAAACGTTTGACCTCTGTCATTGCCAACAAAGGTTATGTTACAAAGTATTGAGTTTGAACTTTTTGTTATTGACCAAATACTTTATTTTCCACCATAATTTTACAATTAAATTCTTTAAAAATTCCTACAATGTGATTTCTTGTATTTTATTTTTCTCATTTTGTCTCTCATAGTTGAAGTGTACCTATGATGAAAATTACAGACCTCTCTCATCTTTCTAAGTAGGAGAACTTGCACAGTCAGTGGCTGACTAAATACTTTTTTGCCCCACTGGTATAGATTAGGGTTAGGTGTAGGTGTAGCATTAATTAGCAACAGTAATCATTATGTCAGTGGGCGATCCCCTCAAGAATAGAGAGACGTGTGTGTGTGTGTGTGTGTGGTGTGTGTGTGTGTTGTGTGTGGTGTGTTGTGTGTATGTCCTGCAGTGGATTGGTGCCTTGTCTAGGGTTTGGTTTCCTGTCTTGCACCCTGTGCTGCCGGTTGATCTGACCACATCCCTCAGTTTGGAATAAGCGGGTAAAGAAAGTGGTGATAACCAGCATAACAATTGGAGTGAAGGGCTGTTAACATACAAAGAGTACACACCACCTTTTTTTCAGAATTGATTATTATTTTATATTTTAATGTATGTATTTTTTTAAAGATTCAACTTTTCATTCAATCAAATATTTGCTAATATCCCAAATACAAGCAAAAACGTACCTTACAGTTTATGAAATTGTTAAACAGCTACTTATATATATATATATATATATATATATAAGATTTTTATACAGTTTAAATACATTTTAAAATAGTCTTAAATAAAATCTTGCTACAGTGTCTGGTACATTTGCTTGTCTCTCAATAAAATGCTTAAACTAAGTATAATAACCCTAGTGAGAAATGATCAGTTATGTCATATTTAATATACTCTATTATTTACTTGCTAATACAAGAGCATCCTGCCCTTTTAAAAGGGCTTATGTAACACGATGCCTATTTATTATGGCAACCCTCAATGGTCAGAGGCTTTAGTAAGGGGTACACACATGAATTCCTGGGGTAGGGTGTTCAGCTGTCAACACACAGTTGGCCTACTTAAATGAATACAAAACAGATTGGGGTATTGCAACAGTACCCATAGCTATAAATGTAATACTAACACTGCAGTTCTGTTTTGTCTTACTGATATGTACTAGTTAACTCAGGACTCAGGAGGATGAGAGGATATTCTTGAAGAATTAAATGAACTCTAAAACTCACTGCACGACTTTGCATCGACCGGTTAACTTGCATTATGTTCATCTAACTACAAAACTAAAATAATCATTCATTCATTCATTCACATTTTCCTGCTTAAATCCAATTCAGGTTCATGGCTAGCTTGGGCCTAACCGGCAGCACAGGGGCACAGGGCAGGATCCAGCCCTGGTTAGGACACCAAATCATTGCACATACATTCACACTCAAACACACACACAGAACCACACTTAATCACTTACACTGGAACACTTTAGAGAGACCAACTGACCTAAACGCATGTCTGTGGCAAATTTGAGGAAACCAGAGTACCTGGAGAAAAACCTACATGGACACAAGCAGTATACAGATCTGGATTCGAACCAGGATCTCTAGAGCTGTGATGACAAGTCACTAACCACATGTGCCATACGTAAAGTTTTGAAAGATATTATGAAATAAACTACATTCAATTTAGCAGATGTACACTGTATTTAAGGAGCTTGTATGGCATAATGGGTCTAACATGCTATCCCATCTCCGTGGGGACCCGGGTTTCAAGTCATCCCCCCATTGCCTTTGGACCAAGTGTGGCATCACATCCAAGCATACAAGTTTGTGCCTGATGGAGGGAGGAAAGCTGAATGGGGGATCAGTGACCAATCAACCTAATGCATGTCTTTGGAAAGTTGGAGGAACCTGGGGCACCTGGAATAAACCCACACGGACACGGAGGTGATGCAGACAGAAAACCACATAGTTCCAACAGAAATAGTCAAGAACTATTGCTCTTTATAACACTATTATTTGCACTTATGTTGATGTTCCTTGTACTTGAGTTTTAGTGATTCTTTCAGTTCTTCAGTGGCACTGGGGGGGAAAAAAATGTTTTTCAGTCTGGACGTCTGGGTCGTTAAAGCTCTATGACGGCCTTCCAGACAAAAACAGAAAAAAAATATTGTGTCCAGGGTGAGTTGCATCCAAGCAGCGTGTCCTGAAGATGTCCTTCATTGTGGGCAGGGACTGTCCAATTACTTTTTGGCCCATGTGTATGACCCCTCTGGAGAGCTTTTATGTCTGCTTACTGTGCAAAACTACACCACCATACACCTGCTCTCCCAAAGAGCAGTGATAGAAGACCACCAAAAAGCTTCATAGTCATGAGATTTCTCAGAAAACACCACTGGTTAGGAATTTTAAGTAAAGCAGTGGTATTTGCGGTCCAAGTGAGTTCCTCTGTGATGTGGATTCCCAGAAACCTGAACTTTGAAACCCTCTCCACTTCTGGTCATTGGAAAGTGCTGATAATGTACAGGGCTGTGTTTGCATGCTAAGCCTACTCTCACAACCCCCACACTCAATGGACCCTACAGGTACTCCCCATTAACGAAGGTTCGGTTTATGGTTTTTTTGACTTAGCGATAGGTATCTGATGTCAAGCAGTATATATTAAATTCCTCAGTTTCCGATACAATTCATGAATTCATGAATCCACTGATGAAATCAATGAATCACTGTGTCTTTCTTTGCAAAATCCAGGCCCAGGGTCCCAATGCAAATCAATTCATTTGCAAATCTATGCAGTGAGATTCAGTGTGATTGAAGGTCAGGTATAATTTGACGAATGTTTTATTGTGGTTGTGGTGAGAAGTACATGAAAGAGAATTCATTCATATAATATGTGATACAATTCATTTGTGAGAACATATCCCCATCGTTAATTGAGAAGCACCTGTATGAGTCCCAAACTGAATTAAGCATTCACCCATCTTGGCAGGGAAGTTCTCAACCACTGATTTTTTTTTTTCCAGTTTTCCAGCTTCAAAATACAACTGGTAGCTGGCTATCTCTGTGAAGCACAGAGATATGATCTGATACTGCACAGTAAAAACATTTTAGAATTTAGTAAGAGCTGCATGATTGTGTAGTCTGCAGCAGCTGGGTGAATTTGGACGGTGTTGATGGGAGAGGCAATTTTGGATGAGTCGGGGGCCCACTTGGTCTCTCTAATGCCTGTGCTTGCCTGCCCAGGCTGTAAAGTCATCAGAGTCTCTCATAGCTGTGAAAACCGCCGTCTAGCAGAATTGCTGAGAGGCATGCTGCTGGACTTGATCTCCTCCCCCGTCTTACGCACATGGGTCCTCCCTTCCAACTAATAGCACAGGCAGGCGAGCGGACCGCCTCAAGTCTGTTTTAAATAGTGGAAATCATTAAAAAAACAGAAAGGCGTAGGTACCATTCCTGTTACTATTACACACACTCCATCCACGTAGTGTGTGCACAAGGGCTTACAGGTGTGCATGCCTTGTTACTGAGGTCATGGAAGGTAAAGTGAGAGTGCTCAGCTGTATGGATCAGTCAGAACGCACTACTACCGCAAGACATTGAGCTGACTGCAGATGGCCAAACCAGTCCTGCAGATGGCCATCTCTATAAATGCTACAGCAAGAGAAATACGCCTGTTTTTTAGCCTGATTTCTAGCCAACAATGATAATGATGAATTGTGACATGTTTCTCTGTAATCAAATAAGAATGTAAAACAGATTTTTTACCCAGTCATCAGTCATCTACAGAATGGTCCTGTTTGCTTAAACTTCTGAACAAACCTGTTAAGACAGCTCTGTTACTGGGTATCACAGCTTCTCTTTGTGTTCAGTTTTTCAGCTTGTTCAGCTTTTAGTATTTCTGGTTACGCTTTTACTTTGATCTTAGATTATGTAATTAAAAACAATACTTATGCAGTAAGACTGAAAAATATTGTCTTGCTTGAAGTGTTGTAACATATAAATCCTGGTTAAATACAATTATGAAGCAAACAGACATACAGTGGTGCTTGAAAGTTTAGAATTTTACATTTCCAGCATTTAGCAGACGCCCTTATCCAGAGCGACTTCTTACAATCCAAGCAGTTGTTACAGGACCCAACAGTGGCAGCTTGGCAGAGGTGGGATTTGAGGAGGGATCCATAACCACATAACCTTAACCACTAGGCTACCACAGTCCCCAATTTTCTATATTTCTGCATAAAGATAACCTAAAACATCATCAGATTTTCACACAAGTCCTAAAAGTAGATAAAGAGAACCCAGTTAAACACATGAGACAAAAATATTATACTTGGTCATTTATTTATTGAGGAAAATGATCCAATATTACATATTAGTGAGTGGCAAAAGTATGTAAACTTTTGTTCTCAGTATCTGGTGTGCCCCCTAATGCATTTTTCAGGTTTTTGTACACATTACAGCGATTTATTATGAGCCCCATGGGTGATGCGACAAACAACAAACATTAACAGTGTTAAAGTGGGACTTGCTTTATAGACACGCTGTATTATATATCGTACTTAGTAATGCTATATGGGATACTGTAGTGTACTGGGTACTGACTAAATAGCCAAGATACTGGCTATTTATTTAATATCAACATTGATCGCCCCATATTGATTTTGTTTTCTTTATTGTTTAAGATGGGTAAATCTTAGCCCATTCTAAAACTGTGGGCAGCACATTGATTTGCTCAGCCCCTCCTTACCCCGCGGTCTCTCCCTCTCTTGTGTCTGCATTTTTGTCTCTGTTGTGCTGCATTGCAAAGACACAGTACATCTTACTCAAGTTGTTTCTTCCTCAGCGGTGCATCAGCTTACCGCCACAAAGAGAAACTAATCTGCAACTGTCACATGAGCCACACACAGTTCTTGCTCTGTGAAGCACAGATCCATCGCGTGTAATTCATTGTGGGAAGACCTAATATAAGGAGCGCGGCACTAGCCAAAGGGTTATTAGCATTCAGTCTGCTCACACTGACATGGAGTTTCTTTAATAAAACTCTGTGTTTAATAAAGCTTTCAACAAGAGGGGCTGCACTGTTAACCCTGCCATAACAACTGCTGTAGTACAACAGCTAATGTATCTGGCAAGGTAACATATGGGTTAAGTACAGTGGTGTGATAAAGTGTTTTCCCCCTTCCTGATTTCATATTTTTTTGCATGTTTGTCACACTTAAGTGTTTCAGAACATCAAACCAAGGTAAATATTACACAAAAACAACACAATTAAACACAAATTGCAGTTTTTAAATGAAGGTGTTTATTATTAAGGGAGAAAAAAAATCCAAACCTACATGGCCCTGTGTGAAAAAGTGATTGCCCCCCTTGTTAAAACGTAACTGCTAAAATGGTTTATCACACCTGTCTGTAGCCACACCCAGGCCTGATTATTGCCCCACCTGTTCTCAATCAGGACATCACTTAAATAGGACCTGTCTGACAAAGTGACGTACATCAAAAGATCCTTAAATGCTACACATTATGTCGAGATCCAAAGAAATTCAAGAACAATTGAGAAAGAAAGTAACTGAGATCTATCAGTCTGGAAAGGGAACCGTCCATATGCGGCCTGTACTTGTGTATCATATAAATAAAAATGGAGATATATATATATATATATATATATATCTCCATTTTTATTTATTTATTTTTGCACATTTTACCCCGGTTTTTCATGGTAAAAGGTTATGAGGCCCCAATGTCCATCACGGGGCCCCAATGTCCATCACGGGGCTGGGTATGAGTCGCTATTGTAACACCCCTGACCAGCCTCTCCTCCCCAGCCACAGCTAAGTGTGAGTGCATGTGATGCCAACTTAATGATTTTATGGTAAAATGTTCTGCCTAGGTGATTTCTAAAACCATTGGTATATGAATATAAAACCAATTAGTCAAAAAACTATTGATCAAATAATGGAATAAGCTTAATATGCTTGAAAACAGCTTTATTTCTTTTGTGTACAGCAGTGTATTGCTCCATCTCACCATAGTGCAAAAAATACGTTTCCTTCATAAATATAACAAAAGATTATAAATTAAACAACCACAACACAGTATAACAATAACACAAACAAAAATGCCTTGTTTACGCACACATTGCACAATACATTTGGATAAGAATATCTAGTTAGGTACACTAAGTCTGTTTCAGTTGGGAACATTATCCTGGGTCATGTTATTCAAGCATCAGGACAAAATCCACTCAACAGAAAGAGGTAAAGAGCCTCAAGATTAACATAACACACTACTGTCCCTGTGCATCTTCTGACCTACAGTGGGATTGTTTAAAATCAACAAAATCCTTTAAAAAAAGGAAAGAAAACTTTAACTTCTTAGAAGTTATGCTACATTTTTAAATCAAAGTGTATGTGACAGTAACCGAGGGTGAAACACATTTACTGGGTGTAAAAGCTTGTTTTTAATTTCTGCCCTCACGGTCTGAATTCACATACCATCTGAATCCTCTAGTTAGTGCCCTGCCCTAAGGAAATGCCTTGGTAGTTGCTCATACCCATGTCGTCTCAGCGCCACATAAATACAATACATAAATACACTCAGGCCAGATGTAACTGTGAAAGCAGTGAATGTTCAAAAATACAAAGATTTCAACAGAAAAGTGACTGTACAGTGATTTTAACTCTTATCAAGTGGGCTCTTAAAATGAGGTAAAGAGATGGAAGCAGCTGTAAAATAACGCTTCAAGAACACTTGACACTCCAAAGTTTTTCAACCTAATCTTTAATGCACCTTGTGTAGATGTGGTTCTCACAGCCAGTAATTCACTACATTATCCTGAGGAAAGACCGGAAAAACCTGTTGATGTGAAGCTCACTTAGGACATAACTCTAAGTTCTGGTTTAATGCTTCCTTCCTTAAAGGATTTCACAGCTTTAAATATGCTACTGTGAGGAGATGTTGAGACATGGATGTAATATCCCAAGGCAAAATACTGTCCAAGTTGACAAACACTGGTGTCATTATTATTTTTTACATCCCATTTAGTTTTTAAAGTTCTATCTAGGTTTTTAAGAATACCGTATTTTTCGGACCATAAGGCGCACTTAAAATCCTTTAACTTTCTCAAAAATCGACAGTGCGCCTTTAAATGCGGTGCGTCTAATGTATGAATTAATTCTGGTTATGCTTTCTGACCTAGAACCGATTGTAGATGGGTACACTGCGCCATAAATCTGTTAAAAATGTTTTAAGCACGGCGCTTGGTAAGTTTACGAGCTTACGGCCACCGTAGTGCGCCTCATAGCGGAGTAAGTACAGAATGTGCTTCAGCAATTAGGGTACGTGCATTCCTTCATTCATTTCCAAGCGGATTTCAAACTCAACGCTATCAGTCACGCAGTACAACACGGACATAGAGCAGCTGTGAGAGAATTCAACATTAACGAATCAATGATACGGAAGTGGAGGAAGCAAGAAGACGCCCTGAGCCAGGTAAAGACCAAACTGAGCTTCCGAGGGAACTTAAGAGTTTTGTTTCATTTCATGCGTCTTATAACCCGGTGCATTTTATGTATGAAAATAGACCCGTTAGCAGCCGATCATTGATATCGCGCCTTATAACCCGGTGCGCTTTATGGTCCGAAAAATACGGTAATTACTGTTTAATCTATTTCAATTAGTGTAAATGAACATATATTTAATTTTAACCCAGCAACTTTCATATTATGGTTAGAGACTACTTTCTCTTGAGTGAGTGGAGATCGGCCATTCCTTTCCTTTCAAAGTATGTAGGTATGTTTACATGCTGCCTAATAATCTGTTAATAATTGGACTAATTGGTCAGTCAGAGTTGTATATACACAAGTATATACAGGACTGTGCAAAAGTCTTAGGCCACCATTAGATTAGATATGCCATTGTTTTAGATTAGATATACAATTGTTGACGCATGAGCCTGACAGAATAAGCCAAATCAGGAATGGTCTTTTTGTAAGGGTAGTGACATGGCTTCCGCAGCCACAAAGGCACATGTGTCCAATAAATCCTCAACAGTAGCAGCCAAGAAACCACTTTTTTTTTCAGAAGGGTAACAGGGTGAAAAGGCTAAATGCTAAAGCTCACAGCAATTGTGATGATTTGTTTATTTAGTTTATTTGACGTCACTTCGGTATGACAGGCCATTCAACGACCCTGGGCTCAAACCCAGGACCTTCTTGCTGTGAGGCCAAAAAGAACATTATGGAGTGACGAATATTGAATTTGAAATTTTTGGATCCAATTGTCAACAATATCTTACATTTTATACTGTTGTACATTATACTCTTGGTCCTTATACTATTGCTAAAACAACCAATCTAATGGTGGCCCATTCTAAGATGTTGACTAAGCGAGATGGGCAATTAGTTATATAGTAATAATAATGATAATTATTATTATTTTAATAATGTGAACTTCTGTAAGTACATTCACAATTGTTATTTATGTGCATGTTTTGTGCATGTGAACACCTGCTTATTAGCCCACTTCATTGTATGGTGATCAGCCATGAACCTTCCACTAACCAGATAAATAATGATCTGATAAATGAAAGTTCTGATTTCACTTGAACCTAGAACCAGGCTAAAGGCTTTGCTGTGGCAGTCAACTAATTTTTTATTATATGAATTACTCAGTAGATTTGTGAACTAAAGTCTAAATCTTTACAGTTCATTGTTTCAGAGATGTGGATTTGCTGTTACACGTTTGCTGTGTTGGTCTGATAGAAACATCTCATGGAAAGTTCAAGTAGACAGATTATGTTTATACTGGTTTTCTTCAGCACATAATAAAACATTTTGGTAAGACATTCACTGATGTCTCATCTTAAGGCATTTAGATTGTAACCATTTGAGTCACTCGTAGAAAAGCCACGTCTTTTCAGTTTTCTGTTTTGACTTCTTCTACTTCAATCTCTTCTTAGTACAGTAAAAAGCAGTGAGAGAATTGTCAATGGTAATCGTACATCCATCACAGACTTACTGAATAGAGAAGAGGCTGAATAACACTGGAGTGTTCCATTAAGGTGTCGTGTGCGTATTTCGAAAGACTGATTAATTACAAATCCAAGATTAATTACTGGGTAGGCCGATTATACAGTATTTGTCTTTTTCTAGATACACATGAGAACGCTGTATGAAAAAAGCTGATGTAGGTTACACCCACTTTTAGTATGGCTATATTCTTATAGAAAGGCCTTTTGAAGTGATGAAAATGCCACAGTGTCTCCCTTTGTTAGTAACAGAGACGTATGGTCACAGAAAGTATGCCCCAAAAGCTTTAGTTGCATGGCTATGAAAACAGAACTACACTCAGAACCATCACTGGATCATTACATCTTAAAACTTGCAAGTCTCCACAATCACAAATTCACTAGCTTCAGATTCATTCATCACTTGTGCATCTTTTACCATCTCTGATATGTAAATAAGTTATTATTATATATCTCTTTTGTAAAGATAATGGTCCTTCTGCAAGGTTTAAACCTCTTTTATAGTGTCATATGTTCATATTATACACTTAATAAAATAAATAAGAAAATACATTTAACATGTACTGTCAGATCAAAATATCTCGACCCGATTTAATACCGGTCTCCATTAGTCCCCTGATCTATCTCTCCATGTGCTTCCATGCACGAGGATGATAGGGGCAGTGTTGCACATCACTGCCACCTAGTGTGGAACAGCAGCACTACAATGTTTTTCTACTGCCAAGACAACATTTCGTAAGCATGCGTGGCAGCACTAAGAACTACATTCCTAAGTGAAATCATTCTTTCAGTTTGATATATTATTGCAATACCATAATTAAAATAAATAAATAAATAAATAAATAAAATAACATTACAGTATACATCATATACAAATGACTGCAAAGTGGTACAGTGACAGTATTCTGCACTTTCAAGCATCGGGGAGAGAATGTGCAGGGTGAGGTGGACAGAAGTGTTTGGTGTTTTCTCCTCCAATGTCACTCAACCTGGTTAATTTGTTACCTCTCTTTATCTGCTGAACGCAGCCCCGGCAGAGAGGGGGCGCAACGGTCCATGGCAGAAACCGGAGCTCACACCGAGCAGTTGCGTCTCTTGGCCACGCAGGGCAGGCCGCTGGAGCTCAGCCGGGTCTTAACCCTTTGTCAAAGGCTGGTTGAGGAGACGGAAAGGGTGGGGGAGGAGGGCGGAGGGAAGTTGAGCAGCTCTAGCACGGCTACTCCGACGCTGCTGCGGCGCGTGAACATGCACGACGCTGCCACCCACTTGTTGCTGCGTGGGTTATATTTCTCAATGGAGTTCAGGCTGGAGCTACCATCGTTGCCGCCGACAGCATACAGCCAGCCGTCCATAGCCACCAGGTCATGGGTGCTCCTGAGTATGGCGAGTATAATCTCAGTTCATTAATTGTCAGCAATTCAAACAATACTTCAACATTGCAATTTTAAATTTAAAGCTGTAGAAAAATGGTGAACGAACACCTTGTGCAGGTATGTGGCGCTTAACATCCATGATACGTTCTGTCAAACTGCATAGCATATTACACCATATTCCATACCATACTTAGCAATGTTACATGGCATACCATAGTGTACCGGTATTGACTAAATAACCAAAATACTGCAAGATACTGTTTCACATATATTGATTTATTTAATATTAGCACTGATCTCCAAATACTGATGTTCTATTTTTTCCATTTAACATAGGTAAAATCTTTCATTGTATAGGTGACTCACTGGCACACCTTTATGGAATGAGAAACAGCGATTTATGCCTGAGACCACCTCTTCAAGCGCGAATGAGCATGGCTCAGCGTAACGCACCATGGCATGGTATGGCGTGATCACACTAGTCAAACAAACCATATTCTGGGGGTCAACCATACTCTGCTCAGGCACAGTACAAATTGCCTAGTGTGGGTACACCCTTAGAGTAAGCAGTCCACCAACTGGCAGGTTTTTGAGAGGTGGGAAGGGTGGAAACTAGAGTACCTGGTGAAACCCACATGACAAGCAAACTGCACAGATGTACTACAGATAGGTTCAGATTTAACCCTGCTTTCCAGGATCAGCCACAGCACCATCTGCTGCACCTACTACTGGTATCTACATAGTTTTTGAGGTAGTCTTTTACCTGCGAATGTTCATAGGGGCCACTCCTTCCCATGTGTTGGTTTTGGGGTTGAACCGCTCCACTGAGTTCAGGCAACTAGTTCCATCGTTGCCGCCAGCAACATAGAGCATTCCCTCCAGTACCGCCACACCAGCACTGCTCCTTCGGCTTAGCATGTTGGCTATGGCGGACCACGTGTTGCTCTGTATAGAAGGAAGACCACATGGCATGGCAATGATGAACAGATATGGTAAACCAGTTGAAAAAATGACTGCTGCTGTAAAGAGTGGGTCTGAGGTCAATAATGACAATTCTTCGATTTAGAATTTGGAAAAAAAATGATAATGTTTTTCTTCAAAAATCATACACTGGGCAAAAAGAAAAGGGCCAAAATCAGAACTGCTAAATAATAAGCTTTTAATGGTAGCAACAGCAAATAATTGGTCAGGAAATTGGCAAGATTAAACAAATAGATAAAGACTTGTGGGTAAAGGTGTGGACAGCTTTTTACAGAAGGAATAGTCAGCCACTCGATGGTACTGGCTTCAAAAAGTTGATGAGTAGTTCAAAAGTCTGTCCCAGTTAGTTGGTGTTTAATGTGAGACCAAAATATTCTCCATGTCTTTCAAATCTGGACTCTTTAAAAAATATTTTTTCAATACTTTGAAGCAACCCTTTCTGCAGGATTGTCCAGTGTCTAAAGCATTAATTGACTTTTCACAGTCAAACACCTCACCAATATCTACAGCTGAAAGGTTCCCACACCGAGACACCTCTACCTCAATGCTTAATGGTAGTAGAGATGCATTCACTGTTGCATAATCAGATCTTCAAAGACACCTGTATGGACCATCACCATGCAACTCATCATTATTCATCAGTCCACGCAACTCTGCTGAACCACTCTGAATCACATTCCATATTCTGCCAGAAACTTCAATCTGTCCTTGATGTTTTTCTTAGACAGCAATGACTTTTTCACCATACATCGTCTAGACAAAGAAGATGCATTAGACAGCGTTCTGATATTTCTTCTTGAAAGAGTCTCGCTTTCAGAGGTCTTGAATTCTGTTTATTTAAAGTTTTTTGTCTGCACTCAAGAACTGTAAATTTCAGCATGTGATTATCTCTGCTTTACAAGGCTTTGGCCCTTCCAGATCCTTTCTTTCTGGCAAGATCACCAGTTGTTTCAAAGCACTGATCTATTCTATTAATAGCTAATAGTAAAATAGGCACTTGCTGCGCCTTTAGGGTCTTGTAAATTTCAGAATAGTTGTAGCTGGCCTGACAAACATCTGCCATGTGTTTTCTCCCGCATGATATTTTTGCCCTTTTTTTGGAGCTGACGTTTTCCCTTGTTGTACCTTGGTAGTACGCAAACACTTTACATGGAGATATCGATTTGTTAGATCTGTACTCCTTGTTTATTTTAGAAGGGGAGACCTTGTTTCCAGGCTTTGTGATGGGCTGCATTAGGTGTAACAGATTAACAACTAATGACTAATCTTTTAAAAACAAACAAAAAACATCCAGACCTGTTAGCATGAGTTTTATATCAAACATTTACATTTTTAATGATTCCATCTTTGTGTACAAGTTGACTATTGTAAATGAATTTCCCGATCTCAAGCTTCCCCCCAACAGTTCACTGCAGCAGGCATAGACTTGAAGTTCAAAATGTGTAAACTCTGATGCTCCATGTTAATCCTGACATGATTTCACAATATTCCAAAGAACATCTTGTGACATTAAATACTTGGCTTCTCCATCTTTAAGTTCCTAATGTCATGGACCACTGTTGATGATCACTGCATTTACTAATTACAGAAACTGTCTAGCATCAGACAAAATGGGTTCTAGATGTGAAGAATGAGACACATAAGGAAGGTAAACAGGTTAAAGAGGTGCAACCTCACGTAGTATGCAGATAACAGGCCAGGAAGGCCAACCATAAAGTCCTTAGCATCATAATATCATGCTATATTATTTTCATTTATGAAATAATGAAATATTGGCTTTCTGCTGTTTTGAATATCCTAAAGTCAAAATGCACTAATTTTGAACACATTCCCATATAGATTGCGGGGTTTCGAGACTGCCCTGTGAATACAGTACGGGATAGTCAAGAAAATGTACCTGAGGATCATAATTTCTTTTTCTCTACAGTACTAAGTGTGAGGAGCTGTCATATCCCCCAACTGCATACAAACTGCCATCTGAAAAGAAGAGCACAGGAAAGAGTTTTGTTAAGACTATAAAATGATTTTTAAAACCAGCATGTTCCCATTAAAGGAATGAATTACTGGCACATCCAGGAATGCTGCACTGGCAAAAAAGGGACTTGTAAAACATATTAAAACACAGGCCTTGGCTAGCCGCATGACGCATGGATCATTCTGAGGAAAGAATACTTTCATGAGAAAATCTTTCAGCGGCAGGCTACAGAGATGCATCTATAGAAGCAACTTACCTAGTGTAGCCACTCTCACGTATCTTCTCCTGGTGCTCATGGCAGCAATGGAGGTCCAGGTGCCTGTTAGTGGGTCATACCTCTCTGCATGGAGCAGAAAAGAAGTATAGTGCATCAACAAATTAGCAAATACAGTGGAACCCCAGTACTCATTGTTAATTCATTCCAGAAGTCAAGTACCGAGAGAATTTGTTCCATAAGGAATGATGTAAATTGAATGAATCAGTTCCATTATATGCTTTAACTGAGTTGTATGGTATACTTAAACACTACATACAGGGTGTCTACAAAGTTAAATCTTTAACACTGTTAAGACGTGGGTCGATGTTTGTTGCGTCACCCACTGGGCTCACAGTGAATCGATGTAATGTGGATAAAACCTGGATTCCTTGTGCCTCATAGAAATCTGAAAACAGCCTCTGATATGTTGGTCGGTGAGTAATAAATGTATTACAATGGGACTTACTTGATAGACACCTTGTATTGGCCGATGCCGAGCAGGGTGACTGATGGCCGATATATAATGCCGATTTCACAATTTTATTTATTTTGTTTTTCCAACTGATAAAAGTAGTGCACATGGTATCGGCATCTTTTTCTTTTTAATCCCAGATCCAGTTAAAAGCAGTACGTTGTAATGCTGGAAACAAAAATTTCATCTTCTCATTAATGGCCCCACCCTCACTGAATCTCAACATCTGTTTGCTTTTAGTCACTCAGTAGTCACAGTTTATGAGCTGCAAGTTCTAATGCAATAAACAAAGTTTCTATCTGCATTTTCCCCATTATTTTTGAATATCGGCCTCATAAGTGCAGATAATGGCCGATGCCGATTATTTCAAAATGGCATTAATCTGTCTATCACTAATAAATACATGAAGAGCAATCGTGGTTCTCACAGATTTCCTCTTTGGTTGGCTGTTATCACTAACCTTCTCAGCACCCATGGTGACTAATTATTTGCACTAAGAATATATGTAAAAGTAAAAAATAAAATGAAGTTTACAGCGATTTTAGCAGAGATCCCTGGCATGAGCTGAGACTTGAACAGGTCTCATCTGAAAACAAGCCATGCATCCTTGACCTGCATACACAGTTTTGTCTGACAAACGACTAGGGCTTGAGGCAATTTTCTTTCTTTCCTCTTTCTTTCTTTTCCCCTTCTTGTGTCAAAAATGGCTCGAGAAAACTGAATTGAAGTGGTTTGTTTGCCTGATTTCTAAAATTAGGTGAATTAAGTAAAGATAAAGCACAATACGATGTTTTCAAAAAACAAAGGGAAAGTATGTTTTTTCTTTTCTATTCTAATGAAACCACTCCAGAACTAAAATAGATTCTCTCACAGCAACTATTTCAATCTACTACCGTTTGTGCTTGAAAGTTTTGTTGAACCCTTTAGAAATTTTTCCCTATTTCTGCTTAAATCTGACCTAAACATCATCAGATTTTTCAAAATTCACAACACACAAGGTCCCCTAAAAGTAGATATACAGAGAAACCCAGTTAAACAACGAGACAAAAATATTATATACTTGGGTCATTATTTATTGAGGGAACTGGATCCAATATTACATATTATTGAGTGCAAAAGTAAATGTGGAACCTCTAAGGATTAGAGCAGTTAATTTGAAGGTGAAATTAGAGTCAGGTGTTTTTTCCACACACACCATCCAACAACAAATCCACAAACAATTCATTCAACACCACACTTTCCCACCTCAAACACACAAACATCATTCATCAATTTCAAACAAATCCCACAACACATCAAATCAATGGGAATGAACAATCAGGGTGGTGGTGGCATCCGGGTTTTATTTAAGAACAGGAATCTTAATCAAATTCCTGCCTCTTTTCACAACACACATGGTTTTGTGGAAGCGTATCAATGGGCACGAACAAAGAAGATTTCGGAGGACCTCCAGAAACAGAGTTTGTTGATGCTTCATCATGCTGGAAAAGGTTACAAAACCATCTCTTAAAAAAATTTGGAGACTCAACCAATCCCACATCAGACAGATTGTGTACAAAAATGGAAGAAAATTCAGGACCATTGTTACCCTCCCCAGGAGTGGTCAACCAACAAGTAATAGTGTAATAGTTTGGCGAGGATCACAAAGGACTAGCAGGACAACTTCTAAAGCAAACTGAAGTCCCTGGTCCTCACATTGATTAATGTTAATGTTCATGAGTCCCACCATAGAAGAACACTGAACAAAACACAAACAACAATGGTGTGGTGGCATGGCAGGGTTGGCAAAGGAGAAAGCCCCACTGCTCCTCAAAAAGAAACTTGCTGGCTGCTCGTCTTCAGTTTTTTTGCTTAAAGAATCACGTGGGATGAGCAGAGGCATGGAAGAATGGTTTTGGTGGACATATGAAGACAAAATATTAAAACTTCTTGGTTTAAAAAGAAAAGTGTTTTTAATTAATTTGTTGGTTTATCTTTAAATCTCAATTTAGATCGAAATGAGGAACTTGTGTGGAACATTTGAATGATGTGTCAGGGAAGCGGGAAGGGGGAATGAGAAAAAAGGGGAGGGAAGAGTCCTGACCTTGTTTCCTCCCGTCTCTTCCCATGCCCCCCTTTCTAAAGAATTTCACAACTTTCCAAAACGTGCTTTCAAGCACCACTGTATATCAGGCCAAGGTCCTAATTTCTCTTTTAAATAAAATATAGTTAAACAAAATGCTGGCCTAGGCTATGCTCAACAATAATTTATCAGTGATACCTTCAGTTCTCGACCACGTTTCAGAACCGTCGAATTCCGGTTCTGGACACATTTTGGAAAAACTTTCCTGGGAAAGAAATCAACAGCCAACGAAGGAAAACTGTCCTGTTCTTCAAAAGGCTGAGCAGTTAGCAATTCAGCTGCTACGCGCCCGGAGTTCACACGCATAGTTGTAAGTTGTTTTGCGCTTTTAATACAAAACTTACTTTTTTTCACTATCACTTCAAAAAAAAAATTACATAGATTTTTTCAAACACTATTAATAAAATAAGCTGTTTTAATGTTTGGGCCAACTGTCGGTTTAATGTCAGTGTTAATGTGAATGAGGCTCCCCAATTTAGAGTGGTTGACTAAGGGTTAAACACTCATTGTTTCATGATACTTTAAACTATGATGGATTTATTCCCCTTTCATAGATTCAGCGAGAGCCACCTGTACAATACAACTCCCATGAATTGACCACAGTATAATATGCCTTAACCCGGTGTGGACTTTTTTCTGGGGGTCTGGAACGGATTAATTCAATTTTACATTTTTTCCATGTTGGGGAATATTTTGATCGTTACTCATCGTTTTTCATTTTCTCAACAAGCCTTCGGAATGAAATAATCAGGTACCACTGTAGTGCATAAAAGTTCTGGACTCAAATACTGTAACCCCCCCTGCAAACCTTTCCTCTGGTATTAACAATCACAACCGTGGCACTGGGAGCTTCATGACATGGGTTTCAATAGCTGAGCACTGCCGCAAGGCTTACATCACAAGCACAATGACAATGGTGTAGTTGTCCCCAGTAACTTTTGTCCATAGTAGTGTACACCTCTGACTGAATATGAATACATGACCTTGTGAAGTTTTTTTGCTACTGCCTTTATAAATTATTTCTCAAGTGTGTTGGGCTAAAATCCTACCTGTTGAGACAAGTGCCCCACATCATAGCCTCCGGCTGCTAGAGCATCCATGAAGCACTGCCCACAAAACCCAAACAGCTCCTCCTGGTTTCCCATAGATACTTCAGCCTGCCAAGCTGTGTCACAGGGTCAATATTATTTCAACAGTTGGCCAAAATCAAGTGCCAATCATAACCTGACAAAGGAAGTGAAAGTTTATCCAGAGCTATGCAAAACAGACATTTTTTTCACCAACGAACTCTTTAAAATGGAAAAAGACTTCCATCTAACACAAGGGCTCAAGTGGATTTAATTTATTTTCCAAACAACCAAAAAAAAACAAGTCTCATAGTATAGGTAGGTGGGAGGAAGTCACCGATGTTGCAAGTCCTCAAGGCAAGTCCCAAGTTTAACGTGTTTATATGCAGGGAACTCAAGTCAAAGTCCCTGCTTAAAAATATTCAAGCAAGTCCTCAAAGTCAAGCCATGAATTGTGATGCTCTAAACTCCAGTTTTCACATTTAAAAAATCCATAATAGTGGTCATAAAGAGCTGAACATTATCCAAATAAACTGTTGCAATTTTCTTTTTTGGGACTTCTAACTCATCTGTTAAGAAGGGTCATCATTTCCGACCCTGACAGGACAGGGACTAAGGCCCTAGAAAACTCTCAATTAGAAGTCCGGTTCAAAATATTAACAGCCATGTCAGAAGCCAAAATCGTATTGGATTTGCCATTTCATCAATTTCCTGAAGTCCAATTTTTTTTCTGAATACTTGGCCCTTTTATAATCTCGTTCCTCCTTGGTCTACATAAATTTCCTTGTGGTGGGTTTTTTTGTAGTAACGGATAAGTTGAATGTCCTATGGAAATAGTTTTGCTCCCTCCCATAATCTTACAAAAAGGCTTCTTCTTTTGGTACTTGGGTCCTCTCTGCTGTTTACACCCCCATGTTTTCTGATAGATTATCAGGTTTTTTGCCCAAACTTGACTTAGAAAATCACCCCAATCATGTTTTCACAACACAACAAAACAAAAGAAAACTTATCTTCTTCTCACCTTCTACACCAGTACCCCTCATACCTTCCCTCGAAAAGTTCTTCTTTGTTCTCCCTCTTTCTTTTTTGTCCAAATGGCTTGTCGCAGAAATGAAAAACGACGAGTACCCAACCACAAGCAAATTTCCTCCCATAAGGAATATGTCATTGAATTGATCCGTTTTGCATACCCCCCGAAAAATCCACACTGCTAAGGCAATTTAAATGCCATTCATGGAGATGTATCGTACAGAGGTGCTCAGGATAATGTCGCGAACACAATCCATAATACTATGTTAATCATGAACTGATGAGTTACTATAGTCTGTACTGTTTGCAAAACAGCTACACCACAAACACACTTAACCTACATCTGTTCAAAAAAATCATTAACATAATCTTATTTTTAAAATAAAAGTGTTCAAATATACCGTTACCTTATCTCATGTATTTAGTGAGTATTAAAGTGCAAAGTAAAAGAACAAAACACTTAACTCTATTGGTTGAACTCAGGGCGCTAGCTGCTATGCAAGCTAACTGGCGCCTGAAAGTGACCTAGAGGATTCAGTTCTGATTTTTCTTTTGGTGTGGTCTGGTACTCATCAAAAAACTTATTTCAGGACATGGGCACTTATTTGCACTGAGAATACAGTATTGTAGATGTAAAAATCAATAAAAAAAAACACACAGATTATTCTTCATCACAACTTTATTTTCTTCCTATTCTCTACTGGTAAGTCCCTCACTCCTTACTCCCTTCCCTCCACCTGCTATTCCCCCATTTCCCTTTTCCGAAGGAGGCCTTTTTTTCCTCTTGGCAGGTTTCTTACATTTTCCTGACTCTGCAACTTCCTGTACACCTCGCCATATCAGCGTTTCTTATACCCCTGTTTTTCCCCCCCTTCATTGATCTCTGTGGAGTCCTTCTCTGAAAATGAGGGAGATGGGACACTCCATATGCTGTTTTTCGCCGTCTTGAGATCAGCTTCTAACCTACCTTTTACTCCCTCTTGCTTAAATCTTCTTATCCCTATTGTTAGCGCTACCTAATACGATAAGGAGGTTAAAGCTCCGTAAAAACATCGTCGCCGCCAGGAACGGGCCCTAGCGTCGCAAGGGAAGGGCCCATGAGAGAGAGCGACCGCGGGGCGCGAGCGGGGCAATACCTGATCTATCACTGGAAGGGGCCGAAGGAACCCCCCCTTACTACCCTAACCCCCAATTCCTCCCCGCCCCATACTACCTTTCGCCCATTTATACCGCCACTTTTCTTAAGTTTTTTCCCGACCGTTTTCCTCCCTCCCCTCCACTTGTTCCCCTAACCTGTGGTGCCCCATCCTTGTTTTTCCCCAACGCCCAACCCCCGAAGAACAAACCTAACACTGTCGGCATTGATGTTTCTTTCTCAGTAAAAAAAGAGAACATAGTACCAAAAGGCCCAGAAAGGAGGATCAGGGAAGGGATGAAGGGACCGCTTACCCTTTCCCCTCGTGGCGTGTAAATCTTATTTAGAATAAGTGTCCTCCACCACTTGCTTTTCACCCCCATTTATTTCTCTTTCCAAAAGCGGCCTATTCCCACACGCAGGCCAGAGTTGAGTGGGAAACAATGGTCCAACCCCCAGTGGGTCGCCTCCATATGAGACAACCAGTAGAGGGCGTAAGCAGCCATATAACGTTGAACACCCTCCGCCTGCCCAGAAGACGCGGATATCGCACGCCAATCAGCTGGAGAGAATACACGAGCCATGCCACCAGAGCGCGCATTTCCCCAAATTACCCCCCCTACTCTTTTCGTCCTCGTTCCACCCGGCCTCCCCTTGTCGCCCTGCCCCCTGCTGGTCCCCCGTGGCCTCCTCCCCTCTCCCCACCCGGTTTTTTTTCCTCCCACTGGCTCCCCCTCCCCCATTTTTTTTTCCCTTTTCCTCACTACCCCTTTCCTTGACGCCTGCCGACCTGTCAACCTAATTCTAGTCCTTCTTTCACCATCCCCCATGAGCTCCCTTTCTATTTTATCTTTTTTATTTTAAAGTTTTTTCTAGGATCGATATCATTATACGTCTCCTCTTTTCCCCCTTCCTCTAACATGGTCCTTTTTCCCCTTCGCCCCCTTTCTTCCCTTCGCCTTAGTTTCCAACGCCTTGTCTGACGTGTCTGCTTAATGTTTTCCTGTCCTCCCACCACCCCCAGATCCGTAAACCATATGTTAGGGAGCCACTCATTTTACATCTCCATATTCCTCTTTCCCTTAGTCTTGTTTCATTGTGATAGACCCAAAGGCGATCACGTGTGGTGGGGGTGTGGGGATAGGGGGTGTGGAAGAGGGTGGGGGGTTGGTGGAGTCCCTCTTGGCGTGGGTAATAGGACGCCCATTGGAAAACCGTCCCTCGCTCTTTTCGCTTTACCCTATGTTGCCTCCGGGATCCCCTTCATCCACCTGAACCCTCAAGAGAGTCCGCTACCCATAGAAAAATGTGTGAGGGAGTTGAAGTTGCCCAGGTTGACAAGCCCCCAACCGCATCACTGCTCTCGAGATATTCGCAATTGAAAGGCATGGGCCAACATACCACTACATTTTGTTCCAAACCTTTGTGAAGAACTTTACTCCATTGCCCCCAACTGAAACGTTGACCGTCTGGTCAACGTGCCACAATTTTATGTTACAAATTAACATTTGTGGGGAGGGTTTAACCTTTTGTTATTGACCAAATCATCCATTATTTTACTTCCCGGACCATAATTTCCACTCCCGAATTTTACACCAATTCATTACCCTTTTCTTTCCTTGCTTTATCTTTTTCCCCTCTCCTGTTGGTCTCTCATAGTTGAAGGTGTATACCTATATGAAAATTACAGACCCTCGTCTCATCTTTCTACTTAAGAAGAAAAAGAGAGGAGGGGGGACTTTACGCGCCTTTCCCTGAGGAGCAATCAGTGGCTGACTAAATAACTTTTTTTGTCCCACTAGAAAATCAAGAGCAATGCAAGGGGGGCTCTCTGGTGTGTGGTGGTTTTCAAAGTTCTAAGGGTGGGGAGTCATGTCAGCAGGTCCTGGTATTAGGGGGGGGGCGTGGGGGAGGGGGGAGGCAGTGTGATTCAGTAATAAATATTTTTCCAAGTCGAATCTTTTTCACAGTTCTTTTCAAGCAAGTCTCAAATAGAAGTCCTTAAAATTTGCAAGTCAAGTCTGACTCGAGTCAAGTCATGTGACTCAATCCACCCAACTCCAATCAGTAGTGCAACAAGTTATCTTTCTATCATCATCTTTCCGGCATTGTTAGATCAAAGCGTGGTATAAAAGGCTTCTTACCCGCCCACAGCATAGAGCTTGTTGCCAATAGCAGCGACCCCAACTCGTGCCCGCCGAGTTGACATGGATGCTACCATATGCCAGCGATCTGTCCTGGTGTCATAGGCCTCACAGTCTCCATGAATGGCAAACAGACTGCCGCCACCTGCCAGACCACAGCCAGCTTACTCAGAGGCTGTTTTGTCAACTGCTCCATTTCTACTTTATCTATCAATCAAATTTTCCACAATAAATACTGAAAACTAGACTGACCCACAGCAAACAACACAGGGCTGGCACCCTCGCAGCGGCGGGGCCGAGTACGGCTGTTACTCAACACGCCCCTCTGCTCCGGCATCAGGTGATACTTCAGAGCCTCGATCAGCAGGTCCTTACACTCGGAGTGGTGCCTCACCAGCAGCTCAGTATCCACGTTACTCATCAGGAAGTCCCGCGTCAGCAATGGCAAGCGTACACACTTCATGAGCTGGATGATGAGAAAATTGTACAATTGAAAAGGCGGCTCTAGTACCCTGCTGAGACACCTCTAGCCTGGTTACAAGATGAGACACAGTTATGTACTGGAGGCCTACAGGTTCCATATGGTATCCTGTGGCACATTTGCCCACAGATGTTGCAACTGGGCCTGTAGATCCTGCACACTCAGTTTGCTAAATCTGGCATCCCAGTTGGTCCCATAAATGCTCGATTGGTTATAAATCTGGCGACTGGGCAGGTCAAGAGACATTCCTGGGAAGCCCTTGCTGTGTGTGGGTGAGCATTATCCTGCTGAAAAATGCCAACCGGATGTCCTGCACATATTGCTGGGCTGTTGGGTCCCCTCATATCACTACGAGGGGTATGCGAAAGGATCCCCAGATCGTCACACCAGCAGTTGGGGCAGTGTGTCGCTCCACAGCAAAGGCAAGATTAAGCGCTTACCACAGGGCCTCCATACTTGAACTCAACCATGCCGAATCCCAAACAGAACCTGGATTCGTCCCCAAAGGTGATACAGTTCCATAGCAGTCCAGGTTTCTCATTCATGATACCACTGCAAACGAAGGTGACTGTGGCTGGCTGTCAATGGCAGGACACGTAATGGGCGCCATGACAACAAATTTCCTTCTGTAAGCACCTGGAAATGATCCAGGCAGAGACGGGTGTGGAGTGAAGGTGCCACTTGTGTGTAGATGGTGCCAGTGAAACTGTGGGAGCTGCTCATTCTTGTCGGTGGATCTCTACTGGTGGTTTGGCCAAAGTCTGTCAACTGGGCAAAATGTCTTTGAGTGTGTTGTCTAGCAGTCAACGATCTCTCACAAAGAGGTACACTACCCAAAGTAGCCTCTGAGACTTTTAACAGGGTAGCAGAGGAGGCACTTTTACATCCTCTTGTGGCAAGACCCAGTATCTAATCAGACCGCACCTGTAATCGTTTATATATCTGCCTGAGACATAACTGCATGCTGAGTTTTGCAGCAATCAGACATTTTTATCTGGCTGTGTTATTGTTTTTGTCAATGAGTGTACTAATAAGATTAGGTGAAGGTTCATTTTCAAGTAGTGGTTGAGATCCTGGCAGGAAGCCGTTCTATCCGGATCATTCACTTGAAACACTGACGTAATGGCAGTTTATTGGCAGGAAGCTCTTTATCAGCTTAGAGTTAGCCTTAAAGCTTATATTCATAATGCATCAGATTGACCTCATATGATTGGCATTAAGATCTTGGGCTACAATGATCAAAATCTACAAAAGCTTTCTGTGCTTCTGAGCGCACTGTAAACTCTACATGCTCATCTGGACTGTGTATCAATAAATAAGAGTGGTAGTATTGTAGTAGTTGGCTTTCATAATGCAATGGGGGAATTTTAGTCTGCGTAGATGACACCTCAGAATCAATATGTGAAATTCTTGGCCATAAACATTTCTTGTACGGTTCATTTTCAGACAACACAAATATTTCTACTGAATAAAAGTTTTGTGAATTATCATTTACATGCACATATGTAATCAGTGATCGATTAGGAAGTGGGCTATCAGAGGGAGGAAGAAAAAAAAATGCTGAAGAAGAGGTTGTAGACTACCTTTATTGATACTTACACTCACGATATTTTATTAATGTACCCCTCCTTGTTTTCTATATTTTGTTGTCCACATTTTATATATCAGTTCCTTACCATATATAGTGGGTGCTTTAAAGTGTTTTGAACCCTTTAGCATTTTTCCCTATATTTTCTGCATAAATATGACCTAAAACACATCATTGGGGAATTTTCACACAATTCCTCAAAGCAGGTAAAGAGAACCCAGTTAAACAAATGAGACAACATATATCCTTTTGTCATTTATATTTTTATTTATTGAGGACAATGATCCATATTACATATTCAATTGAAGTGGCGAAAGTCTGTGAACCTCTAGAATTAGGCAGTTAATTTTGAAAGTGAAATAGCGTCAGGTGTTTTCCAATCAATGGAATGACAATCAGGTTGTGGAGGGGGCACCCGGTTTTATTTTAAAGAACTGGGATCATCAAAGTTTGCTGCTCACAAACACATTTTGTGGAAGTGTATCAATGGCACGAACAAAAGGAGAGGACCCAAGGACCCCCCCAGGCACCCAAAGACCCCAGGGGTAACTTCTAAGCAACTGAAGGCCCTCTTCTCACATTTAACCTTAGCCATGTTTCATGAGTCCACCATCAGAAGAATATACACAAGATAAATGTTTAATAATGAAAAGTAGAGCATCTCCACATCACAAATGCAAAGGAACTCAAGGGAATTTGAGAACTTAACCGCTGGTTGGTAGCTTTAAGAAAACCCACTTGTCAGGCAGGCTAACCGGCAAAAACCAAGCTTCAATTTTCTAGGAGCTGAAGATTGGACTCTGGAGCAATGAAGAAGGTCTGTGGTCTTGATGATCATTTTTAATTACTAACCCCTGTTTTCCATAGTGATGGGCGCATCAGGGTAAGAAGGAGTGGCGGCTGAAGTGATGCACCCATCAATGCCAGTGCCTACCGTAAGGTGGGGGCCGTGCTATGATCTGGGGGTGCTGCAGTTGGTCAGGTCTAGGTTCAGCAACCTTATGTGCCCAAAGAATAAGGTCAGCTGACTACCTGAATATACTGAACCACCAGGTTATTCCATCAGTGGATGTTTTCTTCCCTGATGGCACAGGCATATTTCAAGATGACAATGTCAGGATTCATCGGGCTCAAATTGTGAAAGAGTGGATCAGGGAGCATGAGACATCATTTTCACACATGGATTGGGCACCACAGAGTCCAGACCAGAACCCCATTGAGAATCTTTGGGATGTGCTGGAGAAGACTTTGAGCAGTGGTCCAAATCTCCCATCATCAATACAAGAGCTTGGGGGAAAAATGAATGCAACTCTGGACAGAAATAAAAGTTGTGACATTGCAGAAGCTTGTGGAAACGATGTCTCTCTATAATTCTGATGGTTTTTATTGAGTTTTATGATGGTTTTTATTTTATAAGTTATTGAGAATTTATTCATTGAATCTCTTTGAGGTTCAGTCTGTGATTGTAGCACTACAATCCTCTATGTGGTAAGTGACACTGATCAAATGGACAGTGAGTGTAGAAACAAGGAGGTGTACCTAATGAAGTGACCACTGAGTGGTATACAGTCATATAGCCCTGTATTTGAGAGGCTTGTCAACACTCACTCTGGGTACATGCTGCCTTCGTCCATCAATGTCGTGTTTGACCCAGCTTAATACAGCTCTGTACACTTCCTCCTCTGAAGGGACGTTCAAATTATCACTAGAGATAAGGTCCAGCACCTAAAGCGTGCACACACACACACACACACACACACACACACACACACACACACACACACACACACACACACACGCAAAACACAAGGAAACTTGAGTGGTTTTGTATTTAACGCTTGATTGAACATGTGATTAGACACTTAGCTGCCATGTACCAACACTCACTGACCAGTTAATTATGAACAGTTATAATACAAGTGAACATTTTATTGTGATTTTGTGGTCAATGAAGTGTTACATCGCATTATTCATTACATGTGTTAAATATTATTTTATGGAAATCCATGTCAGCTTTAAAGAATTTGATTTGTTCAGTGTTGATTTATCAAAAACAGACTATAATATTAATGAGTTCCATATTGATATTGAATTGGATTAGCAGTATAATCCATAGAAAAGTTACATGCTATTTGTAAATGTTATTACCTTTACCTCACCATTCAACATAACCTGTGTGCAGAATTATTAGGCAAATGAGTATTTTGATCACATCATCACTTTTATACATGTTGTCCTACTCCAAGCTGTATAGGCTTGAAAGCCAACTACCCATTAAGTAATCAGGTGATGTGCATCTCTTAATGAGAAGGGGTGTGGGTCCAATGACATCAACACCCTATATAAGGTGTGCTTAATTTATTAGGCAACTTCCTTTCCTTTGGCAAAATGGGTCGAAGAGAGATTTGACAGACTCTGAAAAAGTCAAAAATTTGTGAGATGCTGCAGAGGGCATGCAGCAGTCCCGCCCTTGAAATTGCCAAACCTTGAAGCGTGATCACCGAACAATCAAGTGTTTTCATTGCAAAATAGCCAACATGGTCGCAAGAAGCGTGTAAAAAAAAAAAAAAAGAAGGCGCAAAATAACGCCCATGAATGAGGAAAAATCAAGCGTTAAGCTGCCATTTGCCACCATTGGTTCCATATTTTCTCAGAGCTGCAACAATACTGGATTAATCAAAAAGCAAAGGTGTGGCGATACTCAGGGGACTGGCCAAGGTAAGGGAAGGTCTGTAAAAACGACCACCTTTGAACAAGAAGAAACATAAGCTAAAAACGTCAAGACTGGGCCAAGAAATAATCTTAAGAACGGATTTTTTCTAAGGTTTTATGGACTGATGAAGGAGTGACTCTTGATAAAAAATGGCCAGATGGATGGGCCCGATGCTGGAATCAGTAAAGGGCAAGAGAGCTCCACTCTGACTCAGACGCCAGCCAAGGTGGAGGTGGGGTAACTGGTATGGGGGCTGGTATCATCAAAGATGAACTTGTGGGACCTTTTCGGGTTGAGGATGGAGTGAAGCTCAACTCCCAGACCTACTGCCAGTTTCTGGAAGACACCTTCTTCAAGCAGTGGTACAGGAAGAAGTCGGTATCGTTCAAGAAAAACATGATTTTCATGCAGGACAATGCTCCATCACATGCATCCAAATACTCCACAGCGTGGCTGGCCAGTACAGGTCTAAAAGAAGAAAAAATAATGACATGGCCCCCTTGTGCACCTGATCTGAACCCCATAGAGAACCTGTGGTCCCTCATGAAATGTGAGGTCTACAGGGAGGGAAAACAGTACACCTCTCTGAACAGTGTCTGGGAGGCTGTGGTGGCTGCTGCACGCAATGTAGATCGTAAACAGGTCAAGCAACTGACAGAATCTATGGATGGAAGGCTTTTGAGTGTCATCGTAAAGAAAGGTGGCTATATTGGTCACTGATTTGTTTTTGGTTTTGTTTTTGAATGTCAGAAATGCTTATTTCTACATTTTGTGTTGTTATATTGGTTTACCTGGTGAAAATAAACAAGTGAGATTTGGTTTTTATTAAGTTAAGTTGCCTAATAATTCTGCACAGTAATAGTTACCTGCACAAACAGATATCCTCCTAAGATAGCCAAATCTAAAAAAAACCACTCCAACTTCCAAAAATATTAAGCTTTGATATTTATGAGTCTTTTGGGTTGATTGAGAACATAGTTGTTGTTCAATAATGAAAAGAATCCTCTCAAATACAATTGCCTATAATCTGGGCACACACTTGTAAGTAATGGGATTGGACGTAGTTTTATTAGGAGATAATCTAAACCTTGTGAAGTTTGCCTTTTGAGAAAATGCTTCCATTGTAAAAAGCCGCTATAAATAAATAATAATCTACTTGACTTGACTTAAATGATATTTATCAGATACTCCCAAGCAAATAGTTATTCCTCAATCTTTGTTGATGGTCACATTTTTTTGTGCAGCAGTTTAATCCAGAAAGCAATCATAATACGCACATTGCCAGGGAGCCACACAATAAGTTTTTCCCATTTACCTTATTTCGTATACATAAAAAGGATTTCAAAGGAACCCAACAGACTCTTGGTTCCTGGAAACTGAAAACTGAGCGGAGTGTAACAGAAAACCTAGTGGGCTTATTTTAAAACAGGTTTTCTTCTAAAAGAATAAACAATACAATGCTGAATGATAATAGCTGTTATTATGTGGAGAGCAAGAAGGTTTAACATATCTGAACCTCGGGCTGATGCATTGTGGTTCAGATCTGGTCAGACTGATCATTTGAGATGACATGAACATTTGTGGTACATAAGAGACACTTGAGTGACAATGGGATGATGACCTGGGATTGCATTTCTGTTCAGTCTAATAAGCGTTATAAGCCGCTGCCTGTCAGTCTGTCTGCACAGTGATGGGCAGCAGTGATAGCGGGAACAGAATAAGGATTCTTCTGGAATGTACCTACAAGTCCTTAAAGAAAAGGTCAATTGTAAGAAAACCCTAATAATTTGTGGAGGTCAAATGAAAACCTTTAGGCAAGTGACATGAGCTCATAATATTCTAAGCTTGTTTATCCAGGGAGACGTTAGAGGTAAAGAGTCATCAAAACTATCAACAATAGCTACTGGCAACCCTGGGTAAAATATGAGGAAATATGTGTATATACATATGAGGAAATATTTTACATACATTGCTTAGACAAAGGCCCAAGCTTATTTTGCCCCACACACAATAAAAATAATGGCATGGGAGGCAAAGCAATCCCCAAGGATCACTGTTGTAGAGTTACAACATAAGTACCATCAAATGCCACCTTCATGCCAACAGACTGTTTTGGAGGCATGCCAGAAATAAGCCTTTTCTGCCATGTAACCATGAACGTAAGCAACTGGAGTCTGCTAAATGGATAACTACGCTAAAATGAACATGTTATGACAGGAACATGGGCTTAAGTATGTTAAGCTCACTGTTAAGTATGGTAGATGGTCCGCAGTGTTGAGGCGTTTTTCCTCCAAACGCCCAGGGAACCTTGTTAGGGTACATGGAATCATGGATTACATGAAATACCAGAACATAATCAGTCTGCCTCTGCCAAGAAACTAAAAAGGGGTCATCATTGGATCTTCTAGCAGGGCAGTGATCCAAAATATATGTCCAGACCAACAGAAAATGTTTTACTGAAACAAAAATCAAGCTTCTTCCATGGCCCTCAGTCCCCTGATCTAAACCCCAAAGAAAAGCTGTGGGGTCAACAAAACCTGAGAGTGCACAAAAGCCTGCAAGATCTGGAGAGATTCTGTAAAGAGATCTCATTCTCTGCTCTGCATTCTCCAACCTTATAAGATATTATAGGAGAAGACTAAAAACTGTTTTAATTTGAAAATGGAGGTTATACAAAGTATTAAATGCAACAATTGTTGCACATGTGGTTTTGTTAAAAGGAATAATTTCTTAAAGTGTTTAATTTTTTTTCCTCTGACTAAATTTACTTTAGTTAAAGGTTGGATTTTTCTGATTTCTTCAGTCTGAGGTTAAGTTAATTTGTCCATGGGTGAATTTCTTATAACCCTTTTTACTCGTATTTACCAGGGTTGCCAGTAATTGCGGATCAGAACAGCATATCATGACACTGGCCAAATTATTTGACTCACTCATCAACGTGAAGAAGATTAGAGAATACACAAACGAAGAGCACAACGGCCATTCAGGAAGAGTGGAAGGAAACAGAGACAAATGAAATGATACAAAACTGTGAGATGAAAGACTTTCCTACATAAGACAATGACTATAAAAATAGCTGTTAGGACAATTGTAAAGAAGTCTAAAAAAAACAACAGTGGGAAGAGAAACTGAGCTGGCGTCTCCGGTCTGTCACTGCACAGACACAACTGGTGTGAAGGAGGGAAGGCTCGGTGAGGGATCATCTCAGGATCACGATTAGAGATCCGCAGAAACTGGCAGGATTTTTGGCGTTATCTCATTTTTTCATTGTGCGATTAGGCTTAATACCCCAAATTATACAGTACTGTGCAAAAGTCTTTTCATTATTTTAGCAATGGAATAATGACTGTATATAATTATTTCTCAGTCTCTTTATCAGAATACAACCAGGAAATACAGAATTTGTATGCAGTATTGAAAAACAGAATGTAAAAATCAGAAAAACGCTTCTATGGGCTACAGTGGTAAATATTTACTGTGACCTCCCCTTACACATCTGGCAACTTCATCAGGATGCCAAGTTGACCTTTCTACACTCCAAAGAAACTTTGATCAGGAATGGTCTTTTTGGATGGGTAACAGCCAAGGATCCACTTTTTCCGGAAGGGGAACAGGCTAAGATATGCTAAAGCTCACAAAGACTGGAATGAAGATCAGTGGAAAAGAGTATTATGGAGTGATGAATCCAAGTTTGAAATTTTTGGGTCTAGTCATCAACAATGTGTTATATTTAGTCATTTATACCATTGCTAAAACAACACATCTAAATGGTGGCCTAAAATTTTTGATTCCTCTGGTACTTCTCAAGTAGGCATGTACTGAACCAATGTCAATTGTCTATAAAATTCTGAAACCTTGTGATATAGAAGATGGATCTGTCAAAACTTTGCAAATGAATAGCCCTTGATCACCTGTTTAAGTGGCAGCAGCATGAACTCCTCGGTCTTGGACACCTCCACAAAGTGCTGCAGGACATATTTGTGGGCAGACTTGAGCAGGTCACTGCAGGAGTGTGTGTCAGCAAATCCACGGATGCCCAGACAATTAGATGGGTCCAACTGACTGAGTAGGAACTTGCAGCAAGCGTCTCTCACCCCATTCAGCTGCAGAAGACTGGCCGCTGGCAGCAAGGTCTACACAAACCACATGTACAATCAAGAGCCAAGATATGCATTACACCACATTTTCTGGTATCACTAACAATTATGGTAGGGTATATGGAGCATATCAAATGCTTATTTAGTGAAAAATGCTGGAAAACCTTTATATTAGTTGCACTTTTTGCTGTGCATCAGGGAATGTGGTCTAGGTGGAGGGTTGTCTAGATATTTTGATTCACCTGTATGCTTACTGGTACAGGAGACATTATATATAGTGGTTACCCTCGTTTCTCGCTGTTAATTCCTTCCAGAAGGCTTGTCGAGAACTGGAAAATGATGAGTACTGGGCAATTTTTTCTCATAAGGGAAAAAAAAAATGTAAATAAAATGTAAATTCAACTAACCGTTTCAAGACTTCCAGAAAATCCACCCTGTTAAGGATTATATGCATTTATGGAGTTGTATGGTACATGTGCTCTCTGATTTATGAAGGGGATATGTTCCGACATTCCATCTTATGTTAAATGGACACATGAACCAGGGAGTTTAAACGAGTGTTTTGGTAGAGCGGGTCCACACTGTAATCATAGCGGACGTATGGAAAAGAAATGATAAATAAGCACTACTTGTTTAAAAAATTTATATTAATCTACAGTTGGTCAAAATCATTATCACAAAGCTTAATATTTTAGAATAAAGTGTTGAATAACCTCATGTAATTGAGGTGAGTAATGGATTGAAAGTGAAACTAAAGCACATTACTCTATTGAAGACACTGCTGGGCTCTTACTAACTATTTCGACCCTGGGGAGGACTTATTTGCACTTTGAAATACAATATTGGTAGATGTAAAAATAAATCGAAACATGGTAAAACTAGTGGGACATCTTCTGCTGAGGGCTATTGTGAACCTGAATCACTGGGCACTGAATCGTGACTCGTGAATCATGGATTGATAATCGAGATTCGACTGCAATCGAGTTCCACGGCATGACTCATACAAGTTTTAAAAGCAAGTGCGCCAAGTACCGAGCACATGTTGAGAACTAGTCTAGTCAAAATGGGTTGAGAACCAAATTCAGCGAGTTTCCGAGGTGTCGAGAACCGACGAGGTTAACCACTGTGGTGTGTGTGTGTTGTGTGTGTGTGTGTGTGTGTGTGTGGTGTGTGTGGTGTTGCGCTCTTCATAAGAGTGCTACAACAAGTAGGTCATACCTGCACATTGCCTCCCCCACCTACCTATCTCAGCAGTTAAGCATACTGCAACCAACCAACTGCTCAAGTGCCTGTGGATCAAATGTCATGCAGCGTCACATGGGTCTGTCGGCTCTTGACATCTCATCTGCCACATTTGAGGACACACCACCACAACACACACACACACACACACAACACACACAGAGATTCACAGAAAATCTCCAGGCTGCATCCAGAAGCTTTCATGTAGAGCAGTTTTCACATAAAAGAAAGGTCATGTTGACAGGTTTTTTTTTTGGTCGGATGCATGGTGATAAACCCTGACATTTTAGGTTAAATTAAACCAACTCATAAAGGTGTGCTTATTAAATCAGGACTGCTCAATAGGGCACCAGACAAAATGTTATACACTCAAAGTGAACATAGGTGTGGATATGGAGTTTGTCCCCTTTGCAGATAGAACATATCTTTCACTCGTCTGTGAAAGGCTATCCACTACATTTGGGAACATGACTGTGGAGGTCAGGCACTCATGTTAGACAGCAAGTCCCAGGCTCAACTCTTGGCATTCCAATTCATCTCAAAAAAGGTGTCCCTGATGGAGTTAAGGTCAAGAGCTCTGTGCAAGCTTAACCAAGTTCTCGCAAAGTTGAGGAAACCATTTCTTTTTATGAAACTTTGTTTCAGAAGAGAGATCAAAAATTTTGATGAACAGACATGTTGGAACCTCTGAAAGTATCATGTTCAGAGTGACTGAGGTGTTTAGTCCAATCCATTGATTGCCACTTTTTGTCTATGTAGATTCCATGCCATATGCTTCATATTAAAATCCCATTAGCAATGATTATTGCTGAAATAACCAGATCACTAATCAGAAGGAGTTGTCTACATACTAGTGATGGGCCCAATCCACAATTTTCCAGTTACGAACTTCGATTCCAGTGGCCACAAACTGCCGATACCAATACAGGATTCCGATACAGGAGAGTTTTGTTTACGTTTTTTATTATATTTATTATAATTATTATTGTTGTGCTGAGTTTAAGGTTACAACAACTGGCTGTCTTTGCATTTCCAGATTAAATCTCCACACAAACCAACATCCTAGTTTAAACCAGTAGCTGATAACTATTTGCTCACTCAGTTGCAGACTGAACGTTGCCGCATGTCCATGGTAAGATGTGGAATGGAATATTGAATCGGTATGTGGATCGCCACTCGTCCATACGATAGCCAATGAGTGAATGACGTAAGTATCGGACCCGATACTGATATAGGACCAATCTGAACTACTACAATACTTTTGGCCATATAATCGTACTATATATTGTATAGGACATTTAGTTTTGATGAGATTTTTGCAACACTGAGATGTACAAGCACAATAATGGTACTACGTTATGAAAAGAGTTCAAACATTGGCAAGGAATAAAATGAGGGAAACTAAAACAGCAAAAAAAAGACTTAAGCATTTATGTTTCAACTTGTTACTGTAATTAGTAATGGAGTTCATCAGATGAGGATGTGGTGTACTGAGTGTACTGTTGCAATAAGTTATTGCAATACTGATATACAGTGGTATTACCCAGTCATACTGCTAAGTCAAGACGAATTTTCATCTCTAACAAATAGGGTCTCCTTCAACACGTGCCACCATGTGCATGCATGCACGTTCTCTTACTGTCCTAAGGCAGTTTCTTCTAGCACTTAAGGGGGAAATATGAAAAACAACTATTTCCTTATTATTAAACACTGATTAATAGAAAGTGAAGGATGTAGCTAGAGGTAGAATCAGTTCAGAAAACAAAACAAAATTAGTATATGAAGGACAGATGACATCATATGAACATGAAAAATGAAAGCATAACTTGGAGGTTATATCATGTCAATAAAAATTAAAGTTGGACTCAGAGGTCTGCTGGTGAATGGTAAAATCGGACTAGTAATAACACAACAGATTCCCACATTGTCCTAATACATACTATCACACTGTGTGTGGTGTGGTGATCATGAGGACAGATAGGAAAAACAGGCCACCTGCTGATCTGGGACAGGAAAGGGAAGAGAATACACATGGAAAACATGGACTAATGGTTAGTGAGGTTAAGCAGGAAATGCTTAGACCGGAACCTGAAAGAGTTTAAGCTATGACACATACCAGACAGTAAAGAATAGTATTTACACAATTGTCCACATAACCCAAATGCAATAAATCGGATAAAGCACATTTGATTTGATATGTATTTCTTTAGTTTGAACTGAAGCTAGGTTTATGAACATCTAGCACCTGAACATCACATCCTATCCATCCATCCATCCATCTATACAGCTACCCATCCAGCTATCCATCCACCTGTCCATCTATCCATCCATCCACCCACCCATCCATCCATCTAAGAGCCATCTGTTGGAAACAGCAGTTCCTGTCCAGGGTGTACGTCTGCTCTAGAACTTCCCCCTTGACCCTGAGCAGAATAAATTGGAGTAAAAGGGATACATGCCGTCTTGGTTTCTGTCTTGAGCCCTGTGTTGGATTGAACACTTATGAACATAACTGAATGAACTGAAGAACTTTTATTAGAAATAGCATGTGCATGCTGTTATGTGTCAGACGTGTTGTGCAACCAAGGGTGTTGGACAGTGGGTAATGGTGGACCTGCCCTCCTTGGTTTGGAAGCACCCAACAGCCTTGGAAATAAATGTCAAGTCAAGTCAAGTCAGATTTATTTATATAGCGCTTTTTACAATGGAGCATTGTCTTAAAGCAACTTTACAATCATAGATTATCTCCTAATATCTATGTACAATCTCAAGTCGAGCAAGCCTTGGTAGGACCAAGACTCAAAAAGGGACCCAACCTCCTTGGGTGGCGTAGATGATAAATCTAAGAATGAAACTAAAGTACTAAATGTATTTTGGGTTCTAATTTTCATACTCTGTTACCACAGAAATAAATAACACCAGACACAGTTTGTAGATTGCCGTCTTTTGAGAACTATTATAATGTCTAATAGTTGACAAAGTTTTGACATAACATCACTAATTTTACACAGTTTAAGTACAGATGAGACGAGATGAAGGACATGGATGGCAAAGGAACGGGACAGTGGAGTAACGAGACAGCTGAAGTGGCATCATCTGTCCTCAACCAGTGGTTTCTCTAAGTTTTCACATTGCTGAATATCTTTAAGGTAGATACATCGTAAAATAACGTACTTGTAAACATGGCATGAAAGTAGGGGCCTGCAGGAAGCCAGCACCACCTTGTGTGCCTTGATTTTCCTTATTGGCCACATGCCAGTACGATGTCACAGAGAAGGCCGCGCTGCCGCATCCTGTTTCATGGACACGAAGGAGTCATTGGTAGTGGCGTTTGGAGTTGTGGGAGATGGATTGTGGCCGTCACGATCATGCAGTTGCATTCCCTCCCTCCAATCCTGTCGCTGCACTCCACGAGAGGTGCTGCCTGAGCCTCAATCTCAGCAACTGTACAAAGAGCATACAGTAAGATTATGGTTAACTCGCACCTACTTTCATTTTATCGTAATGTACAGGCCATCCGCATAATATTTTGGCGCTTCCTTGTTAAAGATGAGTAAAAAATAGTTAACTGAGAAAGTACTCTTTTGGTCAATTGACTTAATATCACACTGAAAATTACTACAGTAAATTTAGTCTGAGTGAAAAATCTCTCATCAAGACATAATTATTTATTTATAGAAAAATTACTATTAACAAAACAAACATGTCTATAAGTACTGCCACCCCTTTCGTTTAATACTTTGTACAACGTCCCATTGCCAGTAAAAACTACAATTTGTTTCCATCTGTAACCATCTAAGATTGGGATTACAGAGCAGGAAACCATTTTGAAACCATTTTCCTATGCAGGAATCACTCCCATATCATCCAGTTTCCACCCTGTGCACTGTCCTCTTTAGCTCACTCCATAGACTTTCTATGGAGTGTATATCAGGGAATGAAGATTGCCCATGGACAGATGCTTGATTTTGGGTTCAGTACACCATTTTTTTTGTTCATCTGGTTAGTGTTATGAATAACAGTCCTGCTAGAGACCGTATTTTCCGGACCATAAAGAGCACCGGATTTTATAAGACGCAATATCAACGATCGGTCTGCTAACGGGTATTATTTCATACATAAAGCGAGCCACCGGGTTTTAAGACGCATGAAATGAAACAAAACTCTTAAGTTCCCTCGGAAGCTCAGTTTGGTCTTTACCTGGCTCAGGGCGTCTTCTTGCTTCCTCCACTTCCGTATCATTGATTCGTTAATGTTGAATTCTCTCACAGCTGCTCTATGTCCATGTTGTACTGCGTGACTGATAGCGTTGTGTTTGAAATCCGCTTCGAAAATGAATGAATGAATGCACACACCGTAATGGTGAAGCACATACCGTATTACTCCGCTGTGCTGCGCACTACGGTTGCCGTAAGCTTCGTAACTTACCAAAGACCGTGCTAAAACATTTTGAAAGATTTATGAGCGTCGTGTACCATCTACAATCGGTTCTAGGTCAGAATTCTCAACCAGAATTAATTCATACATTACACGCACCGCATTTAAAGGCGCACTGTCGATTTTTGAGAAAATTAAAGGATTTTAAGTGCGCCTTATGGTCCGAAAAATACGGTAGATCAAATGACCAGTTTTATTTTCTTCTCAGAGGCAGAACTTATTGTTTTGGAATGTATGAACTTAAATGTATTGGAACTTATTTATGATCACCCTGATTGTAGATACAGGCATTTCCAGGCTAGTAGCAATTTTTATAGCCATTCCCTGAAGTTAAGGTCAACACACTTTTCTCTTATTTGAATTGTGTGTTCTCTTGTATTTTCCATGTTAAAAAATGAATAGAATTTACCCACATGTCAGCTCAAAAACAAACATTACCGCAGTGAAACATTTTATGATAGCCTGAAATTTCCTAGATATTCTGGTCAACTTTCAAAAGTAAAATATATATGAAAAAATGCTTCAGTTACATTTTGTTTCTAAGCATTTCTAGGGATGGCATTAATTGTAGCACATGTTGATTTAATTTTTTTTTTTTTTTTTTTAATAATAGGTATTTTTTTCAAATTAAAGATTTTCTTCAATGAAAGGTTGGCGGTTTCTCATTTTTTCAGTGTGAGATTTAACTAATTCACCATACACTGAATTGCTTATAGCCCTTTACCAGGGGTGCCAATACAAACACACCAAATAGTAATAAATTCAAATTTCTCAAAAAGATTCAGCTTTTCAATGCTGATATTATTTGTAATAAAGAACATTTGAGGAAAAAAAATGATTTTCATTAGTGCTCTCAGACTTTAGGCCCCCACTGTATATGCCAAAAAACAACTGATTGTTTCATTTTCAAAAGACGATGGCAGTGACTCATAATCAACCTATTAGTATTATCATTCTTGACTGTACAGCGACACTGAGTGTGGGAAAAGTGCAATATACATAAAGATTTATTATTACTTTTATTATTTGGTAACTGCTGACTCCTGAATTCTGACTGGTCACAAGGAGTTAGTTATTTTTAACAGTATGTTAAAAGTTCAATGTTAATATCATTGTTCTAACATGATTTTCATTGATCATTTCCATATTAAGAGTTAATTCCCTTGGTCTTCCTTGTTACCTAGCTTGGTGCAAGTGACATACAGTGAATTATAGTTTGAGGGATATTAGTGCTATTCACCATGGTCTGAATGCATCATAGTTGCACTGAGAAAGTGTTTCTCTGTTCGCCGTTATGTAGTGATTAATGTAGATGTAAAGTACAGTAGACATACAGTACATATATTCTGTGAATTTGGCCATGCTTGCACTGGCCAGCAAAGATGTAACCAGCATATCCATTATAATACGAACAAAATAAGTGTGACAGCTTCAGGAGTTTTAAGGTTTTCAGAAATGTCTGTTTGAACTTTGCTGTTTTGTAAAATGGAATAAAGCATTCTGGGATGTGCTGTTATTTGAGAAGAATCTTTTTCTGGCTCGATGATTATTTTCCTATGCAAGCTGCATCATTTTTCTAAATGAGAATAATTTAAATGAAACATTAACATGTCAAGGAACACACTAGTTTACCACAGCGGTGACTCCCGAGCTCGAGTCCCTGAGGTGCCTTCTGGCCAAATCAAGCATCATAAACAGACGACTTGCTGAGGAAGGAGACACACTCAGGTGCTCATCCCCAGGGCACGTACACACACACACACACACACACACACACAATCACACTGGGACCATTTATAGACACCAATTAACACAAACAACACAGTACTTACAGTGGTGCTTGAAAGTTTGTGAACCCTTTAAAATTTTCTGTATTTCTGCATATATATGACCTAAAACATCATCAGATTTTCACACAAGTCCTAAAAGTAGATCAAGAGAACCCAGTTAAACAAATAAGACAAAAATATTATACTTGGTCATTTATTGATTAAGGAAAAAGATCCAATATTACAAATTAGTGAGTGGCAAAAGTATGTGAAACTCTGGGATTGGCAGTTATTTTGAAGGTGAAATTAGAGTCCGGCGTTTTCAACCAATGGGA